>JABUQX010084273.1:0-29081 GCA_015478945.1 Trachelipus rathkii | reverse complement strand
GGGTAATTGTTTGCACTGCCCTACCTCTTCCCGAAATTCCCATCCCGTCTATCTCTCACCTAATCCATTCATCGCGGTTACGCGAGGGTCAAATTTCATAACGGTATCTTTTAGTCTTCACCTAGAGCGGATTCAACGTACCCATATAATGTAGCCATATTCCATCCGAAATGATAGAAAATAGATTTATAAATTATCTATCCTACTGTTTCTCCTCAATAATGAATCATGGTAGTCCCCTGGGGTCAACCGAATGCTAGAAATTTACGACCCCTAGTTTTAGATTATATGATATGTATGTTCACATGACATTACCTATTTAGGCATTCAAATACCCCTCTGTCCTTTCTCCTGCAAGGGTAACTAATGATAATGAAGACATTATAGTTTCCCAAGCATCACAGTTGGAAAGTCCTAATCTGGAGGCATCTGGGTTGAGTCTAACGGATCCACCGTCCTTTTTTATGGAAAGACCTAACTATTCTCCCTCAGTCTCTTCTGAGGATCCTATGGATCTGTCGGAGAGAGCTTTTGTGGGTGATTTGCCGGACGATTGGTCAAACATTTTTGACTTAGATAGTTCTTCCAGTTCTCAAAGGACTGAATTTTATGGTTTCAGCCCGCCAAATAATAATTCTTTCAATATATCCCCGCCGGCTGAAATGGTTTCTTCACCTATCTCGGAGACTAGAATTCCACCTTTTCAAATAGTGGGAGAGGTGTTTGGTGATCCCACCAACGTCCATTTGGATAATAGTAATTTGACTTTGGTCCACATAGATGAGGAAATCTTGGAGGAAATGCAATTAGATGATCTTCCTCGCACATAGGTAGAGGGATCAGTTGTCCAGATTTCGCCCAATGTTAGTTCGACTTCCAGTGGAGTATGTACCGTCATAAACGCAAGTACCAGCTCTTTTATAAACCTTGGCTCAGGGGTGTATAAAAGACAAACTTTTGTGTCCTGATACGAAGTAAATAAACCTGGAGAATAAAAGTTGGCTTTGCTTCATCTGTTTAGAAAAGGAAACTTCTGTCGTCCCTTACGACTGAACGTTAAATTTAATTACTTGGCATCAAACTTATCAGTAACTAGTATCAGATAAGTATACCTTGAAAAAAAAAAAAAACTTACTCACTATCTTTCTTAATCTCTTAAGTAAACTTCTTCTGAAACTATTGTTCTATAACATCTTCAATCTATCGAAGCTGTTTTGAATGTATGCTTTCTATGTGCCTGATCGTCAACACTATTAACTAAGGTGACGAAAAAACCCTCCTATTGTACCTGATTCTTGTAAAATTGATTTTTGTGTGTCTGGGATTCTTCGTGTATGCTTGCAGACTAAAGATTAAAACTTATAAACTAAAACTCAAAAAAGTCTTGTGTAATAGAATTCCTCACGTTATTTAACCAAAAATGGTTAAATACGTTAAAATAATACAAAATAATACTGTGTAGTATACATTTATCAAACAAATGCATATAATTATTATGTATAGAGTCATCGAAAAACCGCCAAACCTCACAAAACAATATAATTATATACTATAATATATTGAGCTGTAGTATGGATATGTACCTATTGTTAACTATATATATACCAAGTTCCTCGGTTCAAACGAACCTGTCATGTTCATGACAGGTTGTGGGCCAGAGGGCTTAACACTTATTTTACAGATTTGTCCCGGTTCCTGAAGATAATCCGATGTTCTCTGATCAATCTATACACCTTGGGCATGATAGATCTCCTCTTAAATTAAATGGACCAAATGGGTGATTCAATAAGGTATAACACGAAAATAGAAAGGAATCAGGAAAACAGGTATAAAGAAATGGAAAAGAATAGAAATATAATAATGAAATAAAATTTGGCATTGATAATGACGACATAATCAATTTAATGATGATTCTATCATTATGCGTAATTATTTCTGATTGGTATTACTTTATTTTATAAATAACAAAATTTTAAATTATATAATTAAATTTTGTTGTTTTTTTTTTTTTATATATAACCTCGTCTGTTTCTCAATAATTAATTTTTTACTTTTGTTTCCCAAATTAATAATTGCAGTTGAGGAAATAGTGAAGGTGAAAATGACTTAGTTTACTCTACGTCATTTTTTCGCTTCCAGACAGTTATTATGTAATAAAAATTAATAATCTTAGACTAGTAATATGTTCATGCATTTCTATTGTAATTTGAAATTCTATCATGACTCAATAACTGCCGGATATATGATGTTTTTCAGATTTGATTCGGCTGGGCTCAAGACATCTAGACCCATCTCTGTCGGTTTTCCCAGAGTACAAGACGGATATTACAGTATTCATCATGCCAGTGTTAATGGCCGAGAGCTCTTCTGAAGTCCCCAGAAGTACAATAAAAACTGTTCTGTGTCAGGCCGCACCATATTGTGTTGCGTACCTGTGTTAAATCACCTATAACATCGATCTTTGGAAAAAAATTACTGAGGCTACTGAAAGGTGAATGCCCAATCCCAAGTTACTACTACAGTCCCTTTGGGCAAGATATATATGTGTCTAACAAACAAAGAACACATTAGTCAGGATTGGGACACCAGTAGGCCAAACCCGTTATTGAAGATCCTGTGTTATCTGGCGAAAAAATGAGGAAACTGTCCATCTACAGTTGAATTGTTAAAAATCAAGATCTCTTATAGAAGAAAATACTAATGGACAGATAATAATACCGTCAGAGAGGCCGACATAATCGATGGTTGTTATAACAGCATTTTTAAGGGGAAGTATCTATTGTCACCCCTCATATTTTATCATATCACCAGGAAACCTTTTACTTGACTGTTCTTCTTGGTTGTTGGATAATATCAACACAAGGAACCCTTTAACTTGATTTTCTTTGTTGTTAGAACCGTTTATTCTTAGAATCCATAATGAATAAATGGGAAAAACTAATTAAAATTAACATAAAATTGTATAAAGTAAAATAATTATTGTAAAAAAATATATATCTTGTAAATATTCCATAGCCTTAGTTGAAGTCTGAGTATCTCCTTCCCCTTGCGCGCTGTTTCTAGCTTCTTTCCCTCTCACTCCCTCTTCTTCGAACGGGACGTTTGGAAAATTAAGGTTGGGGTTTAGATTTAGGGGGGAGGATAATAAGGGATATATGATCATGCCATCCATGGTGATTCAATATTGGCAATTGTATTCTCTATTCTGTGATGTTTATTCTCGAAAATGTTTTTATAATACAGTCTGGAATTGTTTACCATTGCTGACATCCAGAGCTGTAAATACTTGTATATGAATTATTATTATATGTCATTCAATTATTGAAACCCTTCATAACATTTCATAGATTGACTATACCAGTATTGCTTCTTTCTAGAGTTACATCTTGTCTATGATTATATGTATAATGATATAGTATAAACTAATAATAAACATAGCACCAGGAGCACAGATGATGTAAAATATATTGTGCTAAAAATGTTTTATTACAAAAGAAGTTGGGATAAGCCTTTCTAGCCTTGCTCTCAGAGTGTCAGTGCTACAAATTTATTTGATTGTTATTAATTAATAACTAAGATTTGTCGTAATGTACAGATAGTAAACTTTGACTCTTATTATCAGTTTACTATCTTGTTGCTTGCTGGAAGGCAATTGACATCATTTAGTCCCCATATTAAGAAAAACCCCTCTACTTGGCATATACCCAGGGTATGTGTCTTAACTAGTTGTAGATATATGGACTTTCGTTAATGTCAAATATGCAAATTATTTAAATTTGGTCAAATACCAACTTATTGTTGTTTATATTTGACAGGGTTTTAATTGTGGGATTCAAACCTGAAATCATCTTTTAAATCTGGGATTATATCTGTTTTGGGGAATTCATCCTGGAATCCTTCAGGCACGTTCTCAATGTAGGGCTCATCTTCTGTTTTGGGATTCATTCCTGATCCGATTTTCTGTTTCCAGGGATTTCAATCCAGAATCCGTCCTTTAAGCTGATACTCTTGAGTGAGATTCTTTAGTGAATCTTTTCTCGGTGCTATTTTGAAGTTGGATTCATCCTGAATCTTTCTTTGTGGAGTTGTTTCGGAGTTGTGGTTCGTTGGATCCTTCCCCTGCCAATTCTAACGTTGGGAATCGGACTGAGGAACCGGCCTACCTAATATAAGTTTTTACATAGCTCTGCTTACTTTAGATTATTACTTTAGAGTGGGAAACTATCTCCAGTCAAATTCAGTTAAGTTCATTCATTTATTCACAATTGTGAGTCCTGGGATTTTCTTATTCCTTGCATTTTATGGCCATGAGGCAAATATTTGGAAGCGTTCGGGTTTCCACTCTCGTACTCTATCCTAGAACGCTCTGGTCTGTGCTCGTGTACATATTTTTACACATGGAACCTTCTAACTTGTACTTCCAACGTGTTTTTACTGCAGTTTATTCAACCCTTCTTTGATTCAAATTGTTGGGGTGGAATTTTGAGTTAGGCTATTAACCTTTTACTAGAACGCAGAACTCCCACGCATATATTTTCTGAGCGAATTTTACTTAAAGATAATGTACCTTGTTCTATCGGCAGTGAGTGTTCAACTAGATCCCATACCATCATTGAATGTCTCTTAATAGAAAATATCCGCATGTATCTGCTTAACGCCGATTCAGAGAAGAACTCATCGGTGTAAACCTTCGAGACAGCTCCGACGAAACTAATTGAAAATAGTTTCTACATCCGTTTTCTTGCGGTAAAAGTTCTTAGCTTAGTATCAACAATTTCTTTATATGTTAATCAACTCCGTCGCCATCCTCCTCGGGATAGTCATTCAAGTCAGCAGGCCTACGGAGTCCGAAGACTAACTTCCTCCGTTACAGAGAAAATCTATTCTTCCGTCATTACCCTTGACAGAGGTCAGGTGGTTTGCTGTACTGCACTAGACAATTGCAGGAGGTTCGCACGATTGGGACAAATCGGATTGTCCCCAATGGGTTTTTTCAGAAAAACCCACAAGGACAAAAAAAACCTGAAAAAACCCAAAATTTGGTTTTTTCCAAATAAAAATTATGGAAAAAAATAGAAAGTGTTTTTTTTTTAAAAGAGTATATATATATATTATATCAAAATTACATTTTCCTTTAAAATTTTAATTCATTCAAAAAATTTAATTCCCTAGAACAAAATTATTTATTTTGGTGTTTCATTTGGAATCACCTCATTTATTAAGAAATTATATATTTTGACAAGCTTGCTGGCCTTTCGTAGACCAAGCCTGTTTCTTAGCTTAGACCAGATATGGCAAAATGTCGAGAACACCCTTTCAATAGAGGCAGAACTTGGTGAACAGCTTAAAAGATCTGAGCAGAATATGCAGAATCCTTTGGGCAAGAGATTGTTTTTTTCATGTTTCGTTTTCCTAATTTTCACCCATTCTTGAAGGACAAAAAAAAAAACCTGAAAAAACCCAAAATTTGGGTTTTTTCAAAAAAATAATTATGGAAAATAAGAAAATGTTTTCTTTTTAAAAAGAGTTATTTGGAACTTAAAGCATATATATTTCCTTTTTTAAATTTTAAATCATTCAAAAAAAGTTTTAATTCCCTAACAAATTATTTATATTCCTGATTCGTTTAGGATTTCCTTCATTTATTAAAAAATTTGTAAATTTTGACAAGCTTGCTGGCCTTTTTTACACCAAGCCTGTTTCTTAGCTTAGACCAGATCATGCAATGTCCAGAGTAGAAACACACCTTTTAATAGAGGCAGGAACCTCTCCTCTTCAGCTGAAGCGAATACATCTTCTTCATCGTTATCGTTCAAATCTCCCTATGTTGAAGACGATCTCTACACTCCTTATTATACAAGACTAATCCTCAAACATATATGATCAGCAAAAAAACTGTTATCTTTAATAGCAAATGCCAATGAAATAAGACGAAGACCTCTCTCGACGTTCACCGCTCTGGCAATTTCAAATCTCAGAACTCTATCTATAAAGCAAAAAATATCGATTATTGCATACTATATATATAATATATATATATTATATATAATAATATATATAGACTATATATATTATCCATAAATATATATTATTACTCAATATATATATATTTTTATTTTAATATATTAGTGAATGCACCAATACCATGGTATCGGTATCGGGAATTTTGGGTCGATTTTTACGGTATCGGTATCGGGAATTTTGACAGTTATCGGTATCGTATCGGTATCGGTAAAATTTTGCAGATACCCTTAACCGATACCACATTTTGCGTCGTTAAATTGATTTCGATACATTATATATATATATATTATATATATAATATTATATATTAAACTCTATTATTATTTTATAGTATACTGATCAAACTATAGATTCCAATATCACGTACCCATGTCCGCGCGCATTTGAGCAGAGGGGTGGTAGATTGAAAGGTTGAAGCTTATCAACTATTCACGAAAACGCAAAGATTTGATAGACGGGGTTTTCAGCCCTTGCTATCAGACAAAGGTGAATTTTAAAAATTTTTCTTCCAAATAACTCGATGACTTTGAGGAACGAGCTTTAACCTTTCTAGAAATAAAGTTCGAATTTCTTCGTTCTTTTTGCTAATTTTCGCTTTTAATATATATAGTATATATAGTATATATAATATATATATAATATATATAATATTATATATATATACTAATATATATATATATATATTATATATATAAATATATATATATCCCGTAATTGTGGGGGAGAAAGAAATTCCCACATCGTAATGCCTGGACCTTACCCTGTCTATATTAATATAGGCGTTTCGTTTTTGCACTTTGCGTGCTAGAAAGACGCATAAAGTTACCATTGCTCCAGACATTTCTGCAGTATCTCCATGGTGCTGTTTAAACTATAAGCAGCAAAATTGTAAGGAAATGCTTGCCACACCTAAGGAATTTCCGTAATTCTATAAAGTTGCTTTTTCCTGTGATTGCTGAATTATACCACTTCGTTACGAAAAATTTGCAAAACAAAAAACTGACGGCGGTGGTAGCCTTACCACGCGTCATTTCTTTGACAGTGCATGAATATTTCATTCATAAATTCAGCTGCTTCAAATCTAATTTCTTCCAAATCGATAAACTCCATCACAATAGTTGATCAATTTTTTGGTATATATAAACCATTTTTTTATTTATTTCTTGTTTGATTATTTATTGACGGGTTCCATCACAGCATCTAATTCCAATTTGCTTGCAAACAAAAGTAAACCTCATAAGAAATTGTGTTCGTTTTTCCACGAAATTCAGGCAATTAGTTCGGGCATCAGGAGTGCCAAGGAAAAGGTCAGAATCTACGCATCTCCAGAGTTTGAAATATAAAAGATTCCAAATTTTAAAGTCGAGAACGTGGAAGCATTTTAAAAATTTTGAAGCAGGTTAATTAGAGTATTGAGTGTCATTAACCAGTGCTCTACTGAACAGCGTAAACTGCTGCTGTAAAAGATTGGAAGATATTAGTCGAAAGGAAAGGTCCATTGTGTTGTGGAGACGGCTCGCATCTTTAGTTATTAGAAAGTTTGACCTACATAGTTGACGTTACAATCGACACATTTATATTAGTAAACGATATGTGACCAAGCTTCTATGGAGATGTTCTTTAATCTTAAAGGACAACCTGCCAATTGAGTTGCTGTTAATAAAAGATATAAGGAAACTTGCAGAAGGATGGAAAGTTATTTGTTTAAATATGGTTTTAATCTGAGCACAAGGGAGTGAAGATCATTGGAAAGGGTTCCAATGCAGGGAAGCCGAGCTTAAACAGGAAGTTTAGGAACATCATATGCTATTAAGTTTTAGGGCAATGTTGATCGAGAAACGAGTAAAACAAGTTTATCAAAAATGTAAGAGAAATTATAAAGGCTAAAGCTGCAAATTTAAGGAGAAAGGTGATTTCTTCATGGAAACACTTCCCAATAAGAAACAAATAACAAAGGCTTGTTGTATGCGACCTTAGCACCCGCTAACTTTTTATGCTGTACAAAGACGACTAGAATGAAAGAAGATTAGTCCCGCAGTAACTGTATTAGTGGATGAGATAAAATAAACTTAGCAAGCCCACAAAATACGTTACCTTCGCGGACTAATTTCTTTAGTTAATATCTCCTTTTATCATAATTGTAATAATACACGAAGCGTTTACGATAGAATGAAATTTAGTATTTTCCTTTGCTTTTAAATTTAGACACGTCGTTTTATTGTCATTTTGTGCTTACGCGTCGATAAGAAATGCTGCACCACGTTTCAGCACGAATTTCCTGTTTAAATGACCGCGATTTTCGTGGTAGGCTTGGAATCAGCTATTGTGTGGAAGGTGACGTATTTTATGTTTAAAGCAGAAATTAAAAAAAAATAACAAGATGTTGTATCATTACAGCAAGATATTTGTGATCAGCTATTGTGATGGGCAGTTGTATCCATTTAGAAGAAATTAGATTTAAAGCTGATTATATTGAATGAAATATTCATCAAGTCTTCAGACGGGGCCTACCACGCCGCCATCTTCTGTTGTTGACAATTTTCGTTCATAGACAAGTCGCCTTTAAATCGGCCTGCACGGGAAATAGCAAACCTACAGATTTGAGGAAATTCCTTACGTCTGGAAAGTTGACAATTTTTCGGGTAAGTTTGGACAAAACAGAGCGCAAAATACAGCATTTGCTTACCGTTTCTGTAAGCCAGAGATGAAAACGAAAAACGGCTTTTATATATATATATTATATATATATATATTTATATATATATTATATATAGAGTTATATATATATATATATATATATATACCCGGTACTAAAATATACTAAATATATAATATATATTATCACTATTTATATTATAAATATTTAATATATTATATAGTAATATATAATATAATAATCACTAATATATATACCATATATACTATCATATATATATTTAGTATATAGATATAGATATACATATATATATACATACTATATATATACTATACTATTACTATACACTTATAGATATATATAGTATTACGTTTAATCACATTTATTACTATATATAAAAATATTATTTATACCATTATCTTTACTGTAGTAGTCATATATATATATATATATATATATCATAATATATATATATCACTCGATATATATCAACTATATATATAATTATGCCTACTCATATTCGAGTTTTTCAGCCACAATCGTATTAATATAATTTGCTTACAGGTGCGAGACGGGACCCAACCAACAATGCACCCCACCAGCCCTTTTCCACCATCCTCGCACCTTAATGCATAGAGATAGATCTCTTACAAAAGCGATGTATAACTATTTTGCCACTAGTATGAATTTGTAAATATAGGAAGTTGTGCTTGAGAAACATCCATTTCTACGCCTTTTTTCTGTTGAGTGTGTTCTCTTCTTCATCATATATTAGTGCCCAGCAGTTGCTCTAAATTTACTCTCTCAATTGGAAACACTAGGTTGGAGGGACAGACCAAATATTTCCTTGCAAGTTTTACTCAAACTGGGGTAAACATTTGCTTAACTTTCCACCAACGTTTATATCTAGTCGTTTTTTTGTATCTAGTCGTTTACCTTGGTGATAGTTTTCAATCATTTGCACTAACATCTTTTTGGTAATGCTGTGTTTCTTCGCATGGACTACTTGGACTGTAGAAATTCTTCCCAGTGAATCTGTTATTGATTAACTTGTAGAAGATGTTGTTCTGTAGATTTCGTCTATTTCCTTTTAATGCGGTGGCGGACCCCGAATTAATGGACTATTCGGATTGAAGTTTTGTCAACCTGCACAACACCTAACGGTTGCGACTTTAACCTATGTTCTAATAATTGTTCCGAAAAAAAATAAAGCCTTTATCACGGGGATCTAAGTAAGTTGCCAAAGTATGAAGGTCATTAATTTCCACAGACTAAAGGCGTATTTTTAGCTCGTTTTATGACATCTTTCATTCTTTTTAAACCGTCATTCATTTCATTTTTGAAGAAGGTTCAAAATTCTTCCTTACGCTGAGTAGTTAATGGTATTACATTCGGAGGACAGTAAGCTGGAGGGCGCTGATTTTTTTGGCATCCATAACTCATGTGACTCTGTGACGTCATTATGTCTTATGAACGATTCACTGATGTGAAGATCATGAGTCATTCCACTTGCCACAAGTTGAGTCGCAGTCCCCATGTCTCTCATTAAATTTGCGTTGAGATTCAACTTAAGTATTTTTATTATAAAATTCTCTTATCAAACTCGACAATAAAAATCCGCGCAACATCCGCAGGGAACAGCGCGGATGCGGATCTTGGATGCTTCTTATAATGTGCGATGCGGATGTTACCTGCAATTCACTAATATTACTAATATATCATTACTATATATATAAGTACTATATATATAATATATATATACTTATAGTTTTCTATATATAACTAATATATATATATATATATATATATATATATATATATATATATATATAATATATACTATATAATATATATAAACGTATATATTGGGGCCATATTACGGATAAAAGTATCGTATCGCGGTATCGGCCTCCATCCGCAATTAAAAAATTGCGAGTACTTGTATCGGTACGGTATCTGGCCTCAAATTCTTGAGTATTTGCTGTTAATGAAATACATTTAAGCCATATGCTTATATGTATTTCATTAACCACAAAAATAATATTCCTTTTTCATCCGATATCTCAAAAACCACTGGTTACTATAGGTTATTATAAAATGTATTTCAGCCTTAATTCATTACTACCCCTTATGTTAGGATCCAGAAGTTGGGCCTACATAAAAAGAATGTTCTCAAAGCATCCTCCATTCGTTTCTTTACATTTGCTTTGTAGGCAGTTAAATTTCCGGATAACTTCCGGATAACATTGGCATTTTTTAAAAAAAAATTTAATTTTTTTTAGATTAATTCTTAATATCTTATATAAAAACATAAAGTACTGGAAAACTATAATACTATATATATATATATATATATATATATATATATATATATATATATATAATACTATAATATATCATATATACTATATATATATATATATATAATATATATATATATTATCATAATAGTAAATGAGTTAACCCATTTTTCAAAATTGTGGCAAAAAAAAACTGAAAAAAACCCAAAATCCTGGCGTTTTGTCTGTCTTTTTCTGAAGAAAAAACCGAAAAAAACCCTGGCGTCGGTTGGGTTTTTTCGAAAAAACCCATTTTTTGCAAAACCCTGACTAGACATTCAACAATCTTTGAACATCACAACCTAAAACATGGACGTAAATCATCTATACGGACATTTGTAATCTTAAATATCTTTCGAAACTTATCTTACCAAGAAAGAGCGGCAGAGAGGTACCCTCCCCGTCGGGTACCTTGTTGATCCCCAGCCGTACTTCCTACTCCGCAACATATATTATATATATATATATATTATATATTATATATATTATATATATACTATATATATATATAGTATTATATATAAAATTTTCTATACATATTTTATATATTATATATGTATATATATTTAAATTAATGATTATTAGTGGTTGTCGTCCTATGTGTGGCTCGCCCTAAAATTTATTAAATCTTACAGAATGAGCGCGATACACTAAAGGTTGGGCACCACTCGCTATATAGGCATTTCATAAAACGGGGGGGGGAGGGGAAATGATGATGTAATTGATTTATTTTAATTTGAAAATTTTCTGAATAATGAAAAAGAGATCCTACTGGATTTGAAGAGTTTATGCAATCAAAGTGTTTTTTTATAAATCTAACTTTAATAAAGAAATGTTATTAATTCAATAATAGGATTTTTTTAAGTAAGCTTCTTGTACCATCCCTCTAATTCTTTATATGGAGACTGTAAGTTAAAAGGTAAGTTAATTTATTCGGAATAAACTATGTGTAATATAACAATTATAATATTATATTATAATATATACTACTCATAGTTAATAAATACTATAACTATAATACTAATAATCATATGATATATCTATACTCTATGCTCTATATAACCCTTAATATATATGGATAGTGTATTTATCGTCTTTGGACGATAAATACATACTTATATGAGATGATAATTATATCTCAAGTATATACTATACCTATACTATATATATATATACGATATCTATATATTATATATATAGTATATGATATATACAATATATATATATATATATAATATATAGTATACTATATATATAATATATATATATATATGTATTATACTATATATATATATATATATATATATATAAAATGCCTAAGTTCTTTAGTATGTAATATCTTGTTCATGATCACATTGTATTGGCCATATTCATTTTCCTTGTTTCCCAATTATTAGCTCTTATTCTACTGATTATATATTATAAATGTGTTTGTTGTGTTTAATGTTTGAACTTTCTAGTATCACAGTACAAAATTTTTGTATTTTTAAAATTTTATTTAAAATTTTTGAATGTTTGATTTCTTTAAAAAAAATGGTTTAGCTTGATTTGCAATTATATTAGTTGTTATATCATGCGTGACTATATGTAGGAATTATTATTTATTTATTTTGTTAAATATATATATATATATAAATTATAAATGATATATAAAGTTTTATATATTTTGAAATAGTTTACCACCCTTGGTTTACAGGTTTTACAGGACCTAAGTTAGCTCATTATTTTTAATAAAGTTCATATGTGTTTCTTACTGTTTCAATAGTAATCATGCACCTTGCATTATATATGATATTCCATTGTTTGTGTTCTCAGCAAATGATTATTGTGAGCTTTCCTCATTATTATTTTAGTTATATTTGCAACTAATTTTTATCGACTACAAATAGTATTTTTAGATGAGCTGTCTTAGGCCGTCAGAATCTCAGAAATTTGATTTGCTATTGAAAGACTTTAGAAAACAAAAGAAAACACTCTCCGCACCCAAAACTAACAGACATACCCTGATCTCACTTGCAAAGAAAGAAATAATCATCTTTAGCTAGGTTCACATCTCAATGAGAGCAAGTAGGAGAAATGAATAAAACAATTAGGGAAGGAGAGAAGGGCCTCTCATCACGTAGTGGAAGACAAGAATAAATAATTGAGGAAAAGACTCCAACTTTTTTCTAAGATTGATAATTATGACTTTAAATTGCAGAGTAGAGGAAGGCGTGTCTTGGACACCTAACCTCCGACGGGCCTCCCGCCTTAAGCACTCGGTCAGGGGCAAACCCACTAGGTAATTTTTAACCGGACATCATTAGTTAGATATCCAAAGATATTTGTGCAATACGGGGAGGCCGTCGGGGTTAGGTGTCCAAGGATACGCCCTTCGCTTCCTCTTGGAGATAACTAAGCTATTCAGAGGAAAATTGAATGGGTTCCTTTTAGCCATCGTTGGTCTCGAGGTAACACTCTGGGGTACCATCTCAAGGGTAAGGGTTCAAACCCACTTAGGACCATTTGAAATATACAAATAATTGTTGCGTTTATTGCACAAATATCTTATGAATGTCTTATAATGGTACCGGTTTAAAATTACCCGTGTTGCCCCTGACCGAGTGTTGGCGGGGAGGCCCGTCGGAGGTTAAGTGTCCAAGACACGCCTTCGCTCTCTTGGGAAGCTTAAGCTTTCAGAGGTAAAATGATGGCTTTCCTTTTAGCCAACGTTGGTCAAGAGGTAACACTCATGGAGTACCATCTTCAAGGGGTAAGGGATTCAAACCCTCACTTAGACCATTTGAAATAATAACAAATAATTGTTGCGTATTACTTGCACCCACAAATATCTCTTGAAATATCTTAATAATGTCCGGTAAAAATTACCCAGTGTTGCAGCCCTGGCCAGTCGTTGGCGGAGGAGCCACTGTCGAGGCTTTAGGTGTCACAAGACAGCCTTCGCTTCCTTTGGGAAGCTAACTTTCAGAGTAAATGATGGGTTTCCTTTTAGACAATCGTGGTCTCGAGCTAAACACCTGGAAGTACCATCTCAAGGGTAAGGGTTCAAAACCCACTTATAATTTGAAAAATAATATATATATATTATATAATATATATAATATATATAACATTAATATATATATATATACTATAATATATATAATATATATATACTATATATATATAATTATACTAATATATTATATATGGTGCACTATATGTACCAGTACATTAAGTAGACCTACATATTTTCATAGTTAAATTTTTGTTTGATGTAAGTTATTGACAACCCCTAGGGTGCTGTGTGACTTTTGCATGAGGATGTTGGGTGATTGGTTCTTTATTCTAGCTGACTTGGACAGTCTGCGATACAGCCATGTAGGCTTCTTACTGACTTTTTTCTTTACGCTATATAACAGTTTCAGAAACTGTTCCTTATCTGAAAGGTAAATACTAAACATTCTGCATATTGAATAGCAACTTTCCAGAGTCCATGCAAAATTTTCTGGATATTTTTATTTTTTATTTATTTCAAATTATTTAACATACTGGTGCAGTACGGTATATATTTAAACTAAACAAGATTTAAAAATATAAATTTAAGATTCTTGTTTATAGCCTATTTCTTCTTTTTATTTTTATTTTCCATTTTGGGGTTTTGGTTTCAATAAAACTAGGATGAATGGGTTAAGAAGTTAAAGCAGATTTCCTTGTATGCTGATACAGATACCGGTACCATTGTTAATAAATAAAACATAAAAGCTTCTTCTACATTAGGCTGCAAAGAAAGTTTTTTGAATTACCCAAGATGAAGTGAGTTATGTCAATAAAGATTGCAAAAAAAAAAAAAAAAAAAGAATATTGTACTCGAAGTAAAAGATTGGTTAGATAATTGTAAATTTAGTAAATTATAAAAACTTATGCAATATCCTGAAAGAACTGAAAATAAATGTAATATTGTAAGTACAGTATTAAAATAATGGTTTTCTTCTGTATTAAAGCTTTTAATATTAGCACTTTGATCTGTTAAATATTTTCAAATAAATATTTATAATCTATTTTTTTTTATATATATTTCTTTTATTTTGCAAATTGTATTTATTGTAATTTCTCTCAAACCAGTTTAAATACGCAAAATTAAATACTGTTCTCTGTTAATAAATTATAAATTATATTTTAATTACTTAAAACAATGAGTGACTGCCAAGTTATAAGCATAGTTCGAGAAAGATTTCCTGATATTGATGAAGAAATATTTCAGTATATTGAAGGTAAGTCTACTTTCATTTAGCTAAAAAAAAAATTTTTAAATAATTAGTTTAATATTACATAAATAAATATTATTTTTTACTGTAAATAGCCTCTATTAATATATAATTATTTGTCATATAAAGTACTTAATTGCCTAGCCTAATAGTTAAAGTAAGCTTATTATAGATCTTATATAAATAAGCTAATTATTTTTAGATTTGAGAGATTTGTTACAATGCCTGTGGAAGAAGTATTAAGTACCATACCTAAAAATATAAACATATTGTAAGAGTATTTTTGAAACATTTATTCATTATGGGTGTGAAATTGTGAAAAAAATTTAAGCAGAAAATTTTGTGGAATCTCAATTGGAAAATATTCTTTCATTATCTGTAGTTGTAGTGTTATAAATAGTACTGTACCTATTTATTTATAATCTACGCTATATGGAGTGCATAACCTGTTCTTAATATTGAACAATGCCTGTGGAAGAAGTATTAAGTACCATACCTAAAAATATAAATTTGAAACATGAGCTATTCAATTCTCTCCCTATGAAATGTATTTTTATAATTTTTAAGATTTTATGGTTTTGCATCAAATATGGTATCTAATTAGGAATAATATAAGTTGATTGATTGCTTTATGTAAACAATTTAAGATAAAATTTAGTCTTGCATTTCTTACTTTAAATTCACATTTCAAAAAGTAATTGAAATACCCAAGTTTAATTATTGTACAATACTTAGAAAAGTTTTTAAGTTAATACAGTATGTTGGATTATTAATTCATGACACATAAAATTATTTTGGCTATCTTTCACAGGGTTCACACTTTCTGGAAAGTCAGGAAAAAAAAAAGTGGTCAGGGAAAGTCAGGGAAACGTTTTAAGATATGCTGAAAGTCGGCAGGAGAAATTCCCCAAAAAAAGTCCTGGAAATTTTTTAAAATTTCAAAACATTATGAAGAATGATCAATGAGACCAGTTGCATAATTTTGATATATTTTTTTTCACTTACTGGTATAATTGTGGAATAAGAGATGTATTTGATAAGTGAATGAAAAGGATGGGCGAGGAATGACATTCCATAAATCTACTTCTATCCTGTTTCTTTCAATTTTTAGTTCACTATTACCTACTATTCTTCCTATTCTGTTTCATAGAGGTTTTCCAAGTTCATCCTTTGATTGGAAAGGTGAGTTAGTGTATGGATGATTGATTTTGGACTGGATAATGACATGACTTAAATGTTTATATCGATTCTTTTTAGGATTTTTACTTTTTGAGGTGTTTTTTTTTTTGAGGTTTGACAAAGTGATTTTGGATTTTTGTGCAGTTGAAGGTATTTATTATTTATTTAGAAAATGACTTCAAACAAACAAAAAAACTAACTTTAATGACCAGTGGTTGTACATCAAACTGAACCCACAGTTTATCAGGTGGTTGGGTAAAAGACCTGATAGTTCCAAGACATACTGTAAAGTAAGTAAAAAGAACTTTGATCTATCTACATGGGACGCCCAAGCCGAGTTTCACATTCAAGAGGGGAAACTCATTTGAATTTAATCAAAACTTGGCAGGACCAACCAACCATTGAAAAACTTTTTCGTTATGTGTTCTAATAATACAAATATTGGTTAAAGTGTGTGCACTGAACAATTATGCCATTCCATAACTTCCTATCTATACTCATCCGATTGTAAATTGACCTCTGAGTGATTATTCTATTAATAACAAACAAATCATCTTTTCAATTACAGATTTCATCTTTTTGGCCATTAAAGATATGTTACAGATCTGACATTACTTATGGCAGTTAAAGGTGGTGGATGATTAAAATGTCTATTAAACTTGTGTGGCAAGATATATGGGAACATTTTAAATTAATGTTATCCAGATTCTTTAAGTGGCCGGTTTTTTTTAAAAAGGGCCTTCAAAAAAATTTTTAAAATTTGGGGCCGAATGAAATGTAAATATGTGATTAATCATGGACTTGCTCCCTAATTTTCTTAGACGGCAGAAGCACAATTACACTACTACTGTGCAGTGAAGCTCATTCTACCCTTGCATTAAAATTCAAAATATTTTTGGAAGGTGATTGTCTTTCTAAGAGAATTGATTAGGGTTTTTTTTATAGTACCTAGGGAATCAATGTTTATGTGAGAATGTGTGGCAAAATATTAAATTAAGACTGATGATTATTCGCGTTGGAATTGCGGACAGGGAAGGCAGGTTTTCAATAATAAGCAATTTAGTGGAAGAAATCTGAAAGAACATTAGTCTGATTTCTCAAGAACAGCTTGCACATGCTATAGACTCATGAAAGTATTTTCAAAAAAAAGGTTCCTATCAGTCAATAAAGTTGAACAAATGTAAGAGCTGCCCATAGGAAGATATGAAGAAAATCTCAGAGTCAAAACAGAAAGAAAAAGAATTGATAATAAAAAGGTTGAAAAAAAGAAAATTATTCATACAGATCTACAATAACTTGAAGAGCAGAGAAAAGATGTTAAAACTAAAAGCTTTGACAGAAGAAGAAGACATTATAAAATCAAAAATTCAGATGCTTGAGAAGTAAAAGTTAACTATATCTCCCCATTTAGAACTTTGTGATCACAGTGGACGTTATTCACCTAGCTCATTAATGTAAGTTTTAAATTATATTTCTTTTTGTATAATAAAACGTTTACTTTTTGGAAAAATAAAAAAGGATGTGCGTTGGACAGGCTATGGGGAAGGTATAGGCCGATTACTAAAAAAAATAAAAAAATTTTAAATTCATCCATGATGATGAACAGATTCTCTAAAAAATTTCAATAATATTAATGTATGAACTGAGTAATAGGTTGCAATAATGATTAATAGATATTTTATACGCAAAAATAACGAACACGCTGGTCAGGAAAATTTGCCTGATCTTGCAGTGAGAGAAAGACAGGGAAATCAAATCCAAAATTTCAGTGTGAACACTATATACATATACTATATATATATAATATATATTAATATATTATTATATATATAGATATATATATAATATAATAAACTTATTATATATATATATATATATTATATATTAAATATATATATATATGTAGGCCTATATATATAAATATATATATATATTATAATTATATATATTATATATATATATTTATTATATATTATATATATAATATAATATATATTATTATATATATTATATAATAATATATAATGTAACTAATTATGATATAAATATATATATTATATATATATATATATATATATATATATATATACTATAATATATATATATATATAATTTATAATATATATATATATATATTAATATATATATAGATTTATTTATATACTAATATATATATATATATATATATATTATATATATATTATTATATATTATATTATATTAATAAATATGTATATATATATATAGGCCTATATATATATAAATATATAATATATATATATATATATATTAATACTATATATATTATATATTATATAATTAATTAATATATATATATATATATTATATATAGGCCATATATATAATATATTATATATATATATTATATTATATTATGATTATTATATATATATAATAATATAATATATAAATAATTTAAAAAATTTATTTACTATTTTTAATTTTATATATATATAGGCCTATATATATATAGGCCTATATTATATATCTATATTAATATATATACTATATATATCTAATATATCATATATATATATATATATAATTATATATATTAATATTATATATAGTATAATATATATATATATATATTATATAGGCATTTATTATATATATATTATAATATCTATATCACTATATAAATATATATTATATATATATATATATATATATACTATATATCATTATATATATATATACTATATAATATATATAGCATATTTATAATATATATATATATATATAAGTATAATATAAATTATATTAATATATATATATATAATATATTTATATAAAATATATATATAACAAATATATATATATTATATATATATATATTATAATATACTATATATTATATATATTATATATATATATATAGTACTATATATATATATATAAGTTAATTAACGCCCACACGGAACGGAGAGCTCGGATCAAAAAAAAAATTTCCCAGGTAGCTCTATGATACATAAATTGACGTTTTAGGGGCGAAAATGTAAAAAAAAAAAAAAAAAAAAAAAAAATCAAAAACTACAATAGCTACAGCGAAAAGGAATACATTTTTGGAATCCTGGTAAAATTTTAGTTAGGAAAATGTAAAAAAAATAAAAAAATAACAAAAATTATTTAGTTATAATTATAGTAATATGAGGAGAAAGCCTATTTAAGACCTTTCATACGTTACTCGTTTTAAAACATAAATAGACTTCTAGTATAGTTATTGTTTTTCTTTTATAGCTAAAGAATACCCCAGGGTATACCGCAAATGCAATGAGTCGGGGTCTCTCGGCCTTTCCGGGGGGACTACGGGGGAGGACTATTTCCCCCCTCCGGGGAGGGTCTCCGGTATTCCCACTATATAAAAATTAGGTGTCGCGGGGGTTCCTCCGCCCCTCCCCTACGGGGTATGTAAAACGTCCCCCCCTGTGTTCCCCGTCGGCTCGAGCCCCCTACATTGCCGTGTAATACTTACAATAATATATATATAATATATATATAGTAGTATCTATTATATATATATATATATATTATATATATATATACTTAATCTTTAAATTATTAATATAAATTTCACCCATAGTAAACAGGTTAAAAAAAAAAAAAAAAATTCATTTTCGGGACCATAGAAACTCTATTTATGTATCAAGATAGCTACCTGATGAAATTTTTTTTCTGATCCCCAGCTCCCGCTCTGTGGTGGTGCGTTAAATAACTTTGCCTTATATATATATATATATATATATATCATATATATATTATATATATAATATATAATATATATATATATATATACTTATAAATATATATATATATTATATATAATATTATATATATATATATATATATATATATATATATATAGTAGTATCTCTTACACTTGCGCAGAGGACCCACCTTTTCGATATGCAGGACAGGATATAGTTCTGAAACTTATGGAATATAATCAATATATATGTGTAAGGGCGAAACAGAGGTAAATCTTCAAGTTGGTGGGATGTATATAGAGGAGGGGTCACCCTCGAGAGCTTAGCCGCTACGCCCTCGTCTATACCCTTTTTGTCTTTCCAAAAACCCGAGATTTGAGCTTAAGACTAACGAGACTAATTCATGCGGCCCAGGTTGTCTCAATGCATGCGAGAGAGAGAACGAGCCGGGCGCGCGTGCGCATACACATACACAGATTCATTATTTATTATTTTTACGTCGAAGAAGTGTTTCCGGAGGAGAATCACTTCTGAGTTGTTTTTTAAACCCATTTGCGCCTGCGTCCGCGACTCCCAACGCCGCACCGCAATCGCCCTTGCTCGACTATTAATTTATTATTATTAGTAGTCAGTAGTAAGTGTAGTGCAGTATGGTCAGTAGTAGTAGTATAGTAGTACGTTAGGGTTTCGTATCGGGATTTAAAATGGAGTGGTGTTTAGATGGGAGTGGATAACCTCGTCGTAGAACGCATGTTACGTCCCGTGGGTCCCCCGCAAGGGACCCCACACCCCCTTAAAATCAAAAATGTTCGTAATTGGCTGAAATATTTGGTGAGAGGATTCAGAGTTGAATTTCCTAGATAAGACGTTATCATGTGACTCTGTGGAGTTGGCGTCCGGCACCGGTGGCATGGAAGCCACTGCGGTGCGGTTAAATAAACAGTCATATAACAACAATGTTAGGTTGTCCTTTAAGGGTTATCGAGGTGTAGAAGTTCGAATATTGATGGTCTATAGGACCCGATAAGAGGTGTCTAGGATCCACAGAAGGGATTCCCACCCCAACATTAAATAATTGACTGTAGAAAGCTAGAAAATTTGATATACAGCTTTTTAGCGTTGGTTCTTAGGGTGATATTACAGGGTAAATGACCGATTTTACCAAATTTTGGGGGACCAGCCCCCAAATCTAACTATTTACGTAGAGTGTGAAAACTCGCGTATACAAACCTCTCTGAGGATGTATTTAGATGTTAGCGGGCGTAAATGAGTTTGTGGAGCTGACCCCAGATGGCGGTACTCAAACCAAAATCTCGAAATATTACATAGAACAACGAAAACTTGCTATACAGCCCTTTTTAGTTTATCTTAGATGTCATCACGGAGGTAAACATGACCGATTGACCAATTTGGGGGACAGGCCCCCAAATCTGAAATATCGGCGTAGAAGATGAAACTCGGTATACAACCTTTCTGAGGATGTGTCTTAGATGAGCCCCCCGGGAGTAAAATGACTGTGGATGCCTCAGATGGGGTACTCACCCCAAAAATCTGAAATATGGACATAGAACAACGAAACTTGAAATACAGCCTTTTTAGGTTGTATCTTAGATGTAATCCAGGGTTTTTAAAGTGACCGATGGAACCAAATTTGAGGGACCCGGCCCCCAAAACTGAAATATTGCGAACGTAGAACGAGAAATCGGTCGGCTATACACCTACCATATAAGGTACTCACTTCATATAATGGATTCTAAATAACCGTCACACAGCTAAAGGGGGTCTCCGGACCCAAACTGAAATATTGACCTAGAAGGATGAAACTCGGTATATACCTTTCATATAAGGTACCCATATCGTATATAGGTTAAATAGCAGTACACCATTCCAAGGGGGTCACCAGCCACAAAACTGAATATTGGACGTGTAGAACAACGAAACTTGAATTATTAACATCATATTTCTTATGATGTATTCCTCGATACAGAAAAAAAAAAAAATAAATAAAAATTAAAATAAAATAAATAAATAAATAAAAATTTCTTATTCTTATTATGTTTATAACTTACAATTTACGTTTTTACATACCCCTAAAGCAGTAAAAATCAGTAAATCAAACACCATATCAACCCCCATCCAGCCACCATCTCTGTCCAATTGTGATCTATTAGACTACTTGATTAAATTCACATTTCGAGTATCATTTTGGATAAACATAACATAAAAATCAAGTTCCTTATACAAACAAGATCAGACAATAAATGCTGACGTAACAAAGTTTTCACAGTAATAAGGCTTAGCATCATCTGACTATGAATATAACCACAACGAGAAACTAAATCATCCTTAAACAGGGAATAAAACGAGTTAAACGTTAACAGAGTTTCACACTTAACAGTAAAGAAACTAACATAACATCCAAAAACGTAAATTATTCACACTTTTTATTTATTATAGTAATAAATAACAATGTTAATTTTACATTACATGGTAATATGTAACAAAATATTACCATAAACCGTGATGTATTTATCATAAGAATCAATAGTATACTCTAACGTAACATATTATTCACATTAATAAAGCTAACATTAGCATCAACTGAAACTAAGAATATATTGTACAAAGGCAAACCAGACCCATACTAAGCAGAATAAACTGCTACACTTAAACAAAGATCACACTAACCACCTGTAAAGTACTAACATAGCATAGCAAATACGTAACCATATTCTATACGGTTTATCAACCTCTCCAAAAATAACGATTGTAATTTACACTAACATGGTAATATTTAACTAAAATTTATCACAACAATGGTTAATTTATCAACTGATAACGAAACATATTCGACTAAATAATAAAAGTTCCCCATCAAATAAAACTAACATAGGGTAACATGAACTAGAAAATAATACACAAAGACAAACTATCACAACTTGCCACACTTATGCACTAATAAACATTTAACATTAACAAAGTTTCCACACTTAACACCAGTTAAAGTAACATAACTTTGCGTTATGCTCAAAACGTAATCCTAATAATCTTACTTTTTCATGCATAATCTTCTTAACATTATTAACTGTATAATCTTTACACTAACACACTAAATATTTAGCAAATAAATGTATCATACACCTCTATGTCCGATTATTCATACTGATCAAACTAAATATATTGCTCAACATAACAAATGTTTTCACTATTTCAATAAGCTTATTACATTTAAGCATCATCATGGAACTAGGTGATATAATGTACAACGACAAATCCTAAAACAAATAAACTGTTAACATATTAACTAAGTAGTTCCAGACTTATATATACAACACCGGTTAAATAACTAACTTTTACATTACATAAACGTATTTCCTTTTTTATATATCTTTTTTCAAGCATACTTCTCTAATAACATAATTACGTTAAATTCTTACATTGACTACTTATTGTAACATTATTTTTCAAAAATGTGTCTTATAAACTATACCTAACACTCTCAATATTATCCATAACGAGCTAAGGACGAATTAATTAGTAAAATTCATTTTAGGCATTACTCTTTTTTTTGACTTTTCCGCCTCATCATTTAGAACAATACCAACATCATAAACATATGAAACAACCATGGAGTATTAATGCTTTATTTTATACCCTCATCTTGCATAAAGTGATGCAATCATACCCTCTAATTATATTTGGACCACTCTAGGCCTGAATACAAGCAATTTATGTAGCTCGCTCGCATCTCTTTTCGATTAGAATATAAAAATGACTATCATTCGCTTTTGACGACTAACAACGAAACTCCTCCGTGAAAAACATATCCAACAACAAGCGTAGAGATGCGGCGGAGATGTCATCGTATAACACTGCGAACAAACTATCCATACTGAAAGAAAACAAATCAGATGTATAAACACCCCCTATAAATGTAATGAGATTCTTTTTCTACAACCCCAATATCCGAACAAAGCAACACAAGACCACAAGTCAAAAGAAACAGAATAAGATGTTTTACAGAAATGAATCCATTCAACTCAGCCTTCAAAGAAGGTATTATATTTCTAAAACTCGTTCACGAAAACTAAAAACACAATCAATAACTTATCAACTAAATAACCACTAGTAGCAAAGCATAACAGTTAAAGCTTTATTTACTCAACTTATCCATACGACCAATATATAAGATATCATTCACTACTCAAAGTCAGCTCGTTTCACATTCACTTAAATATGCAATTTTTAATGTTATGCAATAGCCATGATTAGTAATTGACTAAGTGTGATTAAAATAGCAATCGCACATCTACTCAACGACCTGACATCCTAATCACGCACCATTCCATATAAACAGGCTCCTAAAAACACTTAAAGACCAAAGTTCCATACTTAACTCTTAGACCTAGGCCTAACCTAGTTACCTAACCCCATCAGCCGTACATAAACGATGACCCTCCATTTCACAGTATTTGTTTCAACGAGCCCATCATCCTGCTACCATCTACAATCAATCAATGTCTAAATTTATACACTTATAAACATACATGACTAATTACGTAGTACGATTTAATTCCGATACTCATTTCGCGAGCCATTAATACCATAGCCTAAGAAATGACGTTCGCTTGATACATACTACCTAACTCATAACCACGAGACTTTATACATGCCGGTATCCATCCAATACAACCAGGTTTATCTTTTATAATTGGCTTACAAATATTTGCATTGATCAACATGCTCATGAGTGAACTATTAAAGAAAATTTATGTACGAACGTTCAATAAATAATTAAAGAATACGCAAAACGTATTTCCAAGCACGATTATAAAGTGTTTGTAATTTAGCACAGGCTCCACATCTTCAATCTAAAACCTTGTGTAATGAGTGGGTAACTAACACTTCAATACACAATACAGTCAAACCTTGTATTTCGACATCTTATTTCCATTAGTCGAATAGTCTCTAACATAGTTAATCGTCTCAATCAATTTACCTTAAAGTGTGACATTAGTGAATATATAATTTTCTTAGTTACAAATAGGGTTTACTTTTATCAATTTAGTCTGATGTTCTATTGAGTCACTTTTTCATAATGACAGAGCCTAGTAAGCGGTTTCGTTGTAAAACAGTACAGTTTTACCCAAAACTATGACAGACAAGAGGTAAGTTCTTTATATACTAACCACTGAATGTATGAATTGTGATCGCAAAGTGGTTAACCAAACAAAGCTTGTGCCAACGGGTCATGGCTCAAGTGCTGAAACATATCTTAACCGCAACTAAGATAGAATGTACAAAGGGCAAACTATAGATAAGCCAATATTCTCGCGTACTAATGGATATCCAGCTAACATCTGAAAATATTGTGCCCTATTATCAAAGGTAAAGTAGGTTAATATAGGCTCATACAAATACTCGAATATGTTCCCTCACCTTTCTCGCATATACGCATACGCGACGAGTAAAATCGCAGTGATCCAGTCTAACGAAATCACTCAACCAAAGTGACCCAATCTATCAAAATACCAACATCTGGAATACGAAGATAACACTGCTTCATTTATCAAAGTGCTCTCACTCCGTTATTGAGTGTCATAAACATCAAATGAAACTATTGTGATAACATAAGATTATTTTTTGTCCAAAAAAGCTTCCTAGTGTCTAAAACCTACCACTCCTTTTACCAACGAGAAAAGCATATAATAGACCCCTAGCTCCCGTTTACTAAAGGCGAGTGCTGAGTCTCGGATCACTAGTTAACACAGGTTTAATATATTACTCCTGAAAAGACTGCAATTCACTCTTCATCTATTAGAAGAGTCGAAAATCTCGAGTTGTCATAGTTTTCAACACTAGTTGTCTATAGTAGTTTATATTTAACATAACGTACTTCCTAACTTACTCTCTTGAAGATAATATTTAATACAGTTTTCATTAATCAAGATTATCTATAAGCAACACACAAACCTTCGACTGTAGTAGACGAAACTATTACACGTGCGCGGTGGGAATCTATTGACTCTCCGTCCCTGTAATATCACTCTAAAACTCACTCTTCACACGCTGAAAGGTCCTTACCTTACCATCAGACCAATCCGAAGACTCATATTGAGGTAACAGTGTTAAATTACTTTTAAATTTCTCAATTTTACTCCTTATCTTATCTTATTAGACCCTACCGCCCCTTCCAACCACTTTCTTCTTGAAATTTATTCAATTTCAATCACTGTTTGATTAAGCAACAGATCATCATACGAGGCGATTTGATTCCAGCACCCTGTAAGCTGAAACTACTATGAAGATCTACCCCACGGAGGATTAGACACGAAGACCCATTGCTCGAGCGTACCTCTGAAGGGGTATTGTAAGCGGTACCCTTAAGGGCATATTCAGCCCTTTGGGGCTGGAAGCTCTTAATGTAAACAGGTTAAAAGATCGTTAATATAATTTCGCCTTTAGTAATTACTATTAAGAATATGCAGAGTGGCTCACATAAAAAATTGCAAATTAATCTTCTCTATTCTCATACGTGGCCATCACAGTTCATCTAGTGTACTTAAAATATATTTTTATACAATTTATTATTGAATCTTTATGTTAATAAACGGGAAGATTGTAGATGTTACGGAAGCAGAGAAAAAATTTAGCCCAGAAGATGTTCCTCGGGCAAACCTTGAGCATTTATACTCATCTAAAACATACTTATTACTCTTAGGCTCACGTTACTTACTCATACAATCAGTTATCACTCGAGTCATATTGTAACAGATTAAAAAATCAATCTTACTCAATTTAACTCTACCTCATTCTCTTCTACCCAATCAGTGTTATTTACCCTTGTCATAGTAATATATATAACCCTCAACGTGTACCTCTAGATCTTACTCGATATAGCAGGTTTCATGTGACTCCAGGTTATTCCCATAAGCACCCAACCCACACACGATAGCGCGGCAGAGAAAAACCCAGGAAGGTGTGAATGCTTGCTTTGCCTCTCCCTGAAAGTTTGGGTGTCCGTGATTTATTTGACTAGAGGCCGCCCTGGATAAGTCGATGGGTATCACCCCGTATAGGGTAGCTAGTCGCGTGGCTCTTGCTCCACTTTTTCAGCCTCGAACATTGGTTACTGAGGTCCTTTATCCCACTCTCTTTCGTGAGTGTATGCCTTGAGCGTATACTGCCAAACATTACAGCCTTTCGGTTTTAGTTAGTGATCCCCCCTCTCCATAGATTCAACATCTCACCTCTCTTCAGGGTGAAGTGGCATCGCTCACTCCAGTGTGGTATATTTCTATCCATTTGACGGGGGAGGTGATTTAATAACCAGGGGCGGGGTGAGTGTGATTGCTTTTTAGAACTCTTGGTTTGTTATGAAACCTGTTTATTCGTAATTTAGGTACGTTATGTTAAATATTACTATGACAGCGTGAAATTAACACTGAGTGTTGGCTTAGAGAAATGATGAGTTTTGTAAGAATATTACTGTTGTTACCTGACGATGTGTTGTTAGAAACGTTGAGCTAGGTTAAGTTTTTGATTGAAGTATATGTCAGGTTTGACACGACGACATCTATGCATACATAGTACTACACGCACCTTCTTACACTAATCACTAGCTCACTCCAACCTCTGAAATGGCCCTGTACACACTAGATTACTCACGTACACGACCGTAAATTGCCACATATCTTGCAATGAAACAGCCGATAGCTGCACTCCATAATCTCCAAATAAGGTACGTGATTGCTCGGATCATCCTAATCCTTAGAATAGATTGGTCACTTTGTTATAAACTTAACGGGATTTTGTTAAGATAATACGTTCTTTACCTTTTTTACCATAAAGGGCTCAGCAAAGGGCTGTGCCCTTACCGCTTTACACCACCCCGCCCCCCTTCAGGGTACCACGAGATGGGTCTTCGTGCATCTCTCTGGGTTGGTCCTCCAAGTAGTGCTTTACCAGTGCTACAAATCGCCTCTGAGTATGATAGCCTCTGTTGCTTAATCTAACAGTTTTGATATGATATTTTCTGAAAGGGGGGCGGGTCTAAAAATAGGGTAAGGATAAAAATATTTCATGTTAACCTCAGGAAAGCGTTAGGTGTTACAAGGAGGCATTCCCCCTGGGTTTTCTCTCGGAGGTTATGTGTTGCTTTAGATACTCTGATTAATTGAAAAACTGTTTATCGTAAGTTAGGTAACGTTATGTTAAAAAAATTACTTGGACAATGTAGAAAATAACATGATTTGTAAGAGGAAATGATGGAGTTTCTTGTTAGTATTACTGTCGTTTTAACTGACGAATGGACTGTTTAGAAACGTTGAGACCAGGTTAAGTTTTTGTTGAAGGTATGTTTAGGCTTTGCCCTAGAAATTTTGCTAATGTCTAGTTTATTACATAGTTCAATTGATGTTATACTCAAAACGGTGAACACTTTGATTAAAGATGGTGTTAATCTCGTAGTTCCAGATGTTCGGTCTATCTGATAGAATTGGTCACTTTTGCTTGAGGGATTTTGTTTAGATGATGCGGTTTACCTGTTGCTGAATAATGCGAGAAAAGTGTGGACACTAATCGAGTATTGGTATGAACCTATAGACTATTTACCTTGATAAGTAGAAATTTTCAGGATGTTAGCCTGTTAGTTTCTTATATCTTTCATACGCGATGGTGTGATGTTTTATAAGTTTTCTGGCATCTTTGTTGTTTTTACATGTCACTCATTCTTAGTTTGCACGTGTGTAAGATTATTATCGTTAGCACTTCATTGATGTCTGTAAAGTGCTTTATTGCTTCGGCTGTTTAAACTGACTTGTAATTTTCTTTAGATGTTTTTTTAAGTATATTAATAATAGATAGTCTTATTTTTGTGTGCTTTTATAATATTATGGAGATACAAAAA
>JABUQX010084272.1:60000-62500 GCA_015478945.1 Trachelipus rathkii | reverse complement strand
TATATATATATATATATATATATACAGATATATATATGTTTATATATATACATATATATATATAAATATATATATATATATATATAAATATATATATATATATATATATATATATATATATATATATATATATATATACTAGCGACAATGCAAGAGAATGAATGGTTTCATATATGAATCACTCACTGTATTGCACATATTCTAACATTTGAATTTCAATAGGCCTACAACACTCGAAAAAGAATTTAGTAATTTTTAATGAAACTTAAATCGAATACGATTCCAATATCCCAGTATTTATAAAACTAACAGCTCAATTTTATTACAAACACAGTAATAATAATAATAATAATAACAATAATAACATTAATAATACCATCACTATAATAATACACACACACACACACACACACACACACACAACACAACAACACACACACACACACACACACACACACACACATCAGAACAATACATTAATAATAATAATAATAATAATAATAATAATAATATCAACAATAATAATAATAATAATAATAATAATAATAATAAAAATAATAATAATAATAATTAATAATAATAATAAAAATAGTAAATATCAGTAATGAAGCATAATAATAATTCAATATTATTACTACTACTCTATTATTGCTACTACTAATAATCAATACTACTACTGTTGAGAAATAAAATATATGAAAATTCCAAATACCACCTGAATATTTATTTATTACACGACTTTACGATCTCCATGAATATTCCTCAAGATTAAACTGAAATAAATTGTCTAAAGCCACTTTATAAGCCTTCTTTGTTTATACTGTATATATATATATATAGAAAGGTATATGATATATATATATATATTATTATATATATATATATATATATATATATATATATAGCATATATATATATATATATATATATCACTTTTTTACATAGACCTTTCCCCTATGGGGCACGGAAACAACCTCCCCTGTACCGCCGTTGGTTTGAGCCTACTATTATGCCGTATATATAGCATATATAGCAGCATATATATATATATATATATGAAAGAAAGTATATATATATATATATATATATATATATATATATATATATATATATATATATATATATAAGGGCAAGAAAAAGCACATAATTCTTGTATGTGGAAAGAATTTAAGTGATTCAGACCAAGTTATAAATTTCTGTAACCCCGTTATAATGAACTGTTTTTAGAGATTGCAGATTTTTTGATAGAATTTATCATTTTACACGAACATATTAATTGTTATTTATTACTCATTTATTACATTAATTATACGTTTCAGGGCTAACGTTTTACGCTGATTCCGAAAATGTATTCCTTACTGCAAAGGTTGTAATATATTTGGCATAAGATATGATGGTTAATGGAAACATTTTGATCTGCAGGCAAGCATATATATATATATATAGCAGCAGTGCGCAGTGGCAGTGCCGCCAGTGCGCGGCGCGCGCGGCGCGCATCAGCCTCTGTTCTTGAACGAAAATCCAATGTCTGCTCTATGAATTAAAGAAAGATCCGCCACCAGTTCTCGCCATCTGTGTTTGCAGTCTTAAGCTGCTTCTCACATTTTAATCTTTTTTTCAATCACTGGAATATTAAATGGAAATAATAATAATAATAATAATACTTTTATGTAATAATAATCATCAAAACCGATTTCACGTTTTTGCTAGATCTTCATGGCCCAAAGTCAATCGCCTATAAACCGCCATGCGGTATATGGCGCGCGGTGGTGCGCAGGGTGATATATATATATATATATATATATATAGTATATATATAGTATATATATATATATATATATATATATATTTATATATATATATATATATATATATATATAAGGTTAACATTAAATATAATACAGGAATATTATTATATATAACACTTCCACATACATTTTACACATAATGTTTATGATTATTTTATATATATAGCAGAGTGAAAGGTATATATATATATATGCGGCAAGTATATACGCGCGTGGTATATATATATATATAGCTAATGAAAACATCGAAAACATATTTTAATAATTATAATACGTACCTATTTATTTGTATGAAAAGCTTGTTTACATTATATTTACCAAATACTTAATTTTAAATCACATTCCAATTGAGTAATTTCTTAGGCCTATCATTTTTTAAAATAAATCTGTAGTTTTATAGATAAGTTTTTAAAGCGTTTTTTCTTTAATATAAAATTTACACTTACTCCATTATGCATTATTTCAATTATTTTAATATATAATGATAAATACCACTTAAATAAAGTTATATAAAATTAATATTCAATATCAGAACACCAGACACATCTGATGGTACCTTCAACAAACATCCACAAGCCTTCATGATTTACATTACGTGGAAGAGAAATCATGTTTCATATATATTTACGATTATAGGTATGACAGATCAGCCCGCTCTTTATGTTACGTAAAAATAAAGCCATTCGTCCGTC
>JABUQX010084272.1:30000-50000 GCA_015478945.1 Trachelipus rathkii | reverse complement strand
ACTCAGACATTGTTCCAGTTGCTCACCATCTAACATAACCTCAACACTGAGGACTGTCCTCCCAGCACCACAACCTTGCCTTCTATCCACATTTATTTTCAAAACCTCCTCCTTTACACACTCCCGCCAAATCTCACCAATCCTCCCTAAACTCTCTTCAGATCTCACAAAACTCTGTAAATCATCCATATAGTAGGCGCACCTCCACTCATCTCCTACCTTCCATCATTCTAACACCATCTGCCATTCCATCTGAATTCTTTCTACAAACCATCCATACAAATTAATAATCTCAAGGAGATGGCAACACAACCCTGTCTCACCTGCTATTAATCCTAAACCAATCCCCATTGACACCATTTATTCTTCTTACACACGCTTCACTATTGTCATACACATACTTTATACCATCTGCAGTCACCACCAACACCCATGAGAACACAACAATTCCATAACGTTTCCCTATTAATCCCTATCATACGCCTGTTGCAATCCATAAACCTAAATACAATTTATTCTTTTTCTATATATATATATATATATATATATATATATATATATATATATATATATATATATATATATATATATATATATATATATATATATATATATAATCTTACAAACTTTAACGTATAGTTTTGTATCCCCTAAGTAGAGAAAACACTGGGGACACAAAGTAAAATCGAACTTACGCTTGTTGTCCAAACTAGTGCCACCACCTGTACCGTCTTTAATTCTTGCCCTGAGGATAAATCAACGATATATATATATATATATATATATATATGAGGTTAGGTTTTTATATAGAAAAACAAATATATATATATATATATATATATATATATTTTTGTTATTCTCGCCTATATATATATATATATATATATAGCAGGTATATATATATATATATATATATAGGAGTAGAGGATATTTGTTCATAAATCACGATGTGTTTTAAAATGTGTCTGTTGTAATATAATCCTCAAAGCAACTTAGGGTAGATTAAGAATATATATATATATATGATATATATATATAGATATGTTATATATATATATATATGAATATAGTATATATATATATATATATGTTATATATATATATATATATATATATATATATATATATATATATATATATATATATATATATATATATATATATATATATATATATATATATATATAGTATATATATATATATATATATATATATATATATATATATATATATATATATATATATATATATATTACGTTATTATGTTCAACATATAATTACATTTTATTTATGCATTGTCACTGTACTTCAATATTTGATCGCGTTAATGCGGCAAAGACGTAGCTTTATAGACAAGTTTTTGGTACGTCGTATGTTTGATCATGTTGAAACTGTCAAAAAGACTTCATGTTAAACCAGCAGGAAGGAAAAGGACTATTGCAGTTTTGGAAAAATACTGTTATTCAGCTAGATCTTGTTTTGTCAGTAGATATGCAAGCTTTATAATATCTGAAAGATACAGATCGAAACTTGAAGAGCCTCAACAGGCACCCATTGATAAGAAAATTATTTATGCGGTACAACACAACGATTCCATCATCTGCGCCTGTTGAGAGACTCTTCTCTTTCGCAGGGATGACTTTAACACCAAAAAGATCATTCCTCTCTGACAAAACTTTCGAAAGATTGGTCTTGCTCCGGGCGAATAACAAATTAGCTTTTTAAATGCTATGGTGGTAGTCTGGTAGATTGTACTACCCTGGTCTACCCAGTACCCTCGATGTGTTTAACCAACTAATGTTTATGTTTTCAGGTAACAGGAATATTATACACTAAACTTTTCATTTTCTATTTTATTTAACCTACTTAAGTTTTGAACAGCCGTTCGTCAAATTTAGTGCAATTGGAGATTTTTCAGTTTTGTCATTAGCAAGTGAACAGTATAAATGTTCCCAAAATGCCTATGAGCGAGACTATGTATATGCAGCCAACAGTTATTTTATCACAAAGTTCAAGACCAAAATTAAATCATAAAATTAGTTCATAAAAAATAATGTACTTAAAAATGTACTTAAGTTAATTGACAAGTACTTAGTACTTAAGTACATTTGATAAAAGTACTTAGTACTTAAGTATATTTGATAAAAGTATATATATATACATTTGATAAGTACTTAGTACTTAAGTACATTGGATGAAAGTACTTAGTACTTAAGTACATTTGATAAAAGTACTTAGTACTTAAGTACATCATGTCTGCCAAATTGCCCATGTCTGAGTATTATAGAGTAAGTTTAAATCGGTATTTCTCTGTTAGTTTTAGTTCACTTGCTACTATTTTTAAACAAGTAGAAAGGGGATATTCTTCTTCCTTTTCTCCTCCCACTCGGTTTACATTTGCACTCATTCATCCCTTGCTATGGATATGGCGGCATCAGTAAAGGGAACTGATGGATATAAAAATAAAATAAAGCGTTATATATCGACAGGAGGATTCTCGTGGCGCCAAGTCATGAGTTAAACCCGTTAGGTCAAACAGCTGTCCTTTGTAAACTTGAGCCGCCGCCAGGTATCTTGTTCGGTTTACAATTGGACATACCAATTCCACACAGCTTCGCCATGGTAAGACCTCAACCCCCATCCTGTTCGTTTTGTTCTTCTAGTGATCCTCTTACTATAGCCCATATATTTGTGGGTTGCGATGCAGTCTCAGCCATCCGACTCCAGTTCTTCCCTGACATTCTTACCATTCCTTTCCGGAATCGCCTTGCTCATATTTCATCTGACTCCCATTTTCGAAGTGACAAAGCTTTTGGTAGTTCCTCCATGAGCTGAAGAGAAACATCCTGTATCGATTGCAATCCCCTTGTTCGTTACTTTTTCTCGTTGTTCTGTAGGATCTCCCCCTGTTGTTGCTGGCTCCTGGACACGGTGGTGAGCGCTCTTTTTGCGCGCAGTGGTGGTCCCTGTACACATCCTGAAAATTATATATCGATCTATGTGAATATGTATATACTTTTATACACCCAGTTCATTTTTTCAAGTAAAACAAAATAAAATACCTGAAAATTTAATAGGCTATTCAAAGAATTGAGTTCCAGCTATGAGCAGTAGCGCAATGGCAATAACAAAGAAAGAATCAGATCCTTCAAAAGAACTGGCAGTGATAGTTGAGGATTTACTGAAAATGAAGAAGTGATAAGGACAATGTAGAAATAGAGGGGTAATCTATAATTAATGGGCAAACAAATGATACTTAAATTACATCTATTTTTCATCCTGGAATTAAGTGGGTAATCCTGAACTGATGATTAGGGCTACTGTCTATGCAGTGATTTTGAAACGGCGGTGCAACTTAAATGATGCCTCCCAGGCATAACTCTTTCTTTTCGGCAGAAATGAGGTTAAGAGAGAAGTACTAAACCATAATTGATATAGTGGTGATTTTTGATATTTATTTTGAACAACATCCATGTTCAAACATATACCATTTTTATTCTTCTGAGTTATGTGGCAAAGTGTAGCTTTGGGATGGGAGACTGAGACTTTTTTCATTTAATTAAGGAGAAAGTGTTATAAACGGAGTGGGAAATATTTTTTCTTAAGTTTATATATATAGAGTATATATATATATATATATATATATATATATATATATATATATATATATATATATATATATATATATCTTCTTCTTCTTTCATCTTCCTTATATTTTCCCAAGAATGGGAGTAAGGTGCGACGAGCATCGGAAAAGAAAAGCAGTAGAAGAAATATGGCACAAGTCAGAAGAAAGTCTAGCCTTACCGCCCCCAAACATTGTTCATTTGATGGAACCCAAATGCAGCCGCAGGAAATCCAATTCTAAAGTTTAAGTGGGACAATGATGGACCCTCACTTCATAGATCGTCAATGGGCATTCATCCTTTGGGCCCAGTGCCTACAAACCGCTACCCCTCACAATCTCCGCCATACACCTGTTATACACCTTTTCTTCTCGTCTCACCAAACTCAGATTTCTCCTTCAAACATTCGTTTACTGACTCAATCACTCTTTTTTCTTTTTCAACCCTGCCGGTCGAGTTTCCAACATTATCGCCACTATATGATCAAGCAACCAACTGATCATTACCTCATCTTCATATGACTCAAACCATCTCAAATATACTTTCACTTATTCTCTTCATTTAATTCTCTTTCTTCACACCACACCACTCCCTAATACGTTTCCTCTCTTTATCAATTCTTCTCACACCTAGCACACCCCTAAGATTGTCCATCTGAACACATTGAACTTATACTACTTATTCCAGACCATAGTCTCAATACTATATTACACACAGGTAACAACATACCCTCACATAAACCCAGCACACTCAAGACTTAGTCCTTTACATTCACCAACGATTTAATTACACCAACCAGTCACCTTCCTGCCATTCACAACTTTCCTACTACACTCTCTGCATCGTCCGTTCCCTTCTCATCCAACATATACCCTAAATATTTAAACTCAGATATTTATTCCAGCTGCTCAAATGAGATCTAACATAACTCACACTGAGGAGGCCCTCACCTGCCAAACCAGGAACTCTGCCTGTCCTGACTGCGACTTTCAAGCCCTCCTTACACATCTGCCAAATCTCTCTACCAATCCTCTCAAACTCTCTTCAGATTCGCCACACAGAACCAAATCATCCGCATATAGGGCACCTCCACTCCATCTCCATTCTCCAATCATTCCTCACCAATATTTTCCATCCCCACCTGAATTTTTTCATGATAACCCCATCCATATACAATTTGAATAACCAATGAGACATAACACAACCCTGTCTTACTCCGCTGTTAATCCTAAACCAATCACCATTGACACCATTTATTCTTACACACGCTTCACTATCGTCATACATACTTTTGACTCCATTCAGAAGCCTACCACCAACACCATATATCACTAACACCTGCCATAAACCTTTTCCTTATTAACTCTATCATACGCCTATTGCAAATCCATAAAACCTAAATACAACTTATTCTTCTCCGCTTTCAATCATTTGTTTCGTAAGGGAACAAAGATTTGATCCACACATCCTCTCACCACTCCTAAACGCAACTTGTTCTTCACCAATCAGTCCTTCAGTCACCCGACGCTCTTTGGACCAAAATACCAGCATATGTACCTTCCCTACAACACTCACAAACTTATTCCCTTTAATTTCACACCCTTCTTATCTCCCCACCTCATATATGGGTACTATTACCGCCTTTCTCCAATCCTTCCTTTAAACTATACCCTCTATAAACGCTTTATTACACAATTCCAAATTCAATCAATCACCATCTCGCCTCCATCTTGATCATTCCACCAGTAATTTCATCTATACCTGCAGATTTACCCTTCTTCAACCTTTTTCACCCTACCCATTACCTCCTCCTTACTAATAACCTCATCCCCAAAATATCATTCCTTCTTGCATCATCAAACCCCACACACATTCACTATCACCTCTCCATTACTGCCAATGTTATGCAGATTTTCCACACTCCTCCCACAATCGATTTCATCAGCATGTGCCACCATCCCTAATCATTATTCAAGCAGATCCTGCTCATTTCCTGTAATCTTCATGCTTCTCTTCCAGAAGGGATTCTATTCCCTGCAGTAAGTCCCCATTCATCCTCCTTCCAAACTGTTCATTTACCTCTTGTTTTCTCCTTATGTACCTTTTAGTATTTCTTTTTCCTCCATATACCCAAAGCATCTTTCTTTGAGTCTTCATCATTTCTTTCAACCACGCTTCTTTTTTACCTTTAACCGCTTTCATCACTTCTTCATTCCAATCATTCACTGTTAACATTCTACGCTCCTACTGTAGCACATCCACATACTCTTGCACTACTAACAACCGCTTCCTTCATTTGCTCCCAGATTTGTTCAGTTTCCAACTTGTTCACATTCAACTGACTTTTACTTAAGAGCGCTCTTACTTCTATCCTTATTACCTAGTTCACTAACCCTCCTCTTAATCTGTACCCACTTCCCTTTTCATCACCTTCCTTCTATCCAAGCCCCCCACTAACCCACTTTTACATAGAACAACATATCGATCCGTTGATAATCCTGTGACACCTCAAACCTCCCATAGATTTTCAATATTCCAACACCATATCAACATCTCCTCTTCACCCAACACAAAATCAATCATACTTTTCACTTCGATACCATCTCTACCTACACCAACTCTAGTATACTTATGGATACTCTTGTGTTTAAAGAAAGTATTACTTACACACATACCTCTCTCTTCTTACAGAAATCAATCACCTTCCTACCATTCTCATTTTCCGCCACCCCTAAAAACCCACTTGTTATACCATCTCTTTTTTGATCACCTATCCAACCATTCAGGTCCCTGTAACCATCAATCTGAAGCCCTTACCACCCTATCCAGAACATTCAGATTATCCTGCAAAACTGTACTTCTTCAACGTTTCCTCTGTAGATGGATCTACATGTCACAACCATACAACATGTTCTAACTTTTCAAACTTAGCCCAACTATTGAATTTCAGGACTCACACCACTCAAAGTCCACCATAAGTCTGTACTCTTCTCTTTCCTTCATTCATTTCACACCAGCACACACACATTTCACTCACACCACACCACTCAATTTCTTCATTTCTTTCATCTTTGTTTCAGTAACAGCGAGCAAATCAATTTGCCCTTTCTAAATACATCCATCACCTCCCTCCTTTCTTCTCTAATATTCCATGTACCCATACGATTCATACAGTTTCGCCGAAAGATAGAAGGCCGTTTACGGCGATCACGACCTTCTCCGAGGCCTGCATTAGCATTCCTGGCAAGAGATAGATGGTAGTAGGCAGCCAACCCAACTATCACCGTCCCTTAGTCGGCTCCTACGACACGCAGGACATACATGGGCAATTTTTCTCCCCCACACAGGGATATGAGTAGGAAGGATGTCTGTGATAAAGAGGGTGGATTGAAAGAATGGAAAATTTATGAAAAATGAGGAAAGATATATATATATATATATATATATATATATATATATATATATATATATATATATATATAATATATATATGTCTATATATAGTATATATATATATATATATATATATATATATATTTATATATATATATATATATAGTATATATATATCTATTAGGTGTGAGAAGAATGATAAAATGAGATGAACGCATTAGAGAGTTGTGTGGTGTGAAGAGCAGTAAATGAGAGAATAAATGAAAGTATGTTGAAAATGGTTTGGTCAATGGTGGATGAACATAGTCGGTTGCTGTTGGATGTATAGTGAGAGTGTGTTGTGTCCTGACCGGCTGGAGACCGCGTGGTGATGGATGATTTAGAAAGGGCAATTGATCGCTCACGTGACTGCAAACCAGCATGAAGGAAATGAAGAAACTGAGTGGTGTGGTGCGAAATGTGTGTTGGCAGAAACGAACGATAGAGGTTGAGGAAGAGTTGTAATTTTGTTGAGTGACCTGTGGTACGTATTATGGTAGACTCTGAGTGGTCCTGAATTTAATGGTTAGCTCATTTATCATATATGTGCGAGTATATACAGGCGCATATATATATATATATATATATATATATATATATATATATATATATATATATATATATATATATATATATATATATATATATATATATATATATATTTCTTCTTCTTTCTTCTTCATCATCATTCTTCCCCAAGATTGGGAGTAAGGAGCGCTACAAGCATCGGAAAAGAAAAGCAGGAGAGTATGACAAATGTTTGAAAAGAAAGCCCAGCCTTACTTCGCCCCCTGTACCATTAATTAGAAAGCTCAATACAGAGCAGAAAATCCACCTCAAAGCCATGGGACCGTGACGGACCCTCACTATGGTAAATGTCAATGTAAGGAGCTCATCCTTTGGGTCAGGTGGGCCACAACCGCTATTCTTCCTGTAACATGCACCTCTTATCTCAGCTTCTGCCACCACATTTCTCCTCTTATCTTTTTGTTCACTCACCAATCCACTTTCTTCGGCCCCCAGCTGTTTAGCCTCAAACACACTCTCCACTATACATCCGCTTAACCAACCATCACTATTCATCCTTTCCACGTGACCAAACCATTTCAACATACTACTTATTCTCCCATTTACCCCTCTTTCAGCCAACTGTTGTCCTTCTATAATACCCATTCCGTTTTATCAATTCTTCAACACCACAGACCCTGAAGATTGTCTATCTGGAACACACTGTTATATATATATATATATATATATATATATATGTTATATAATATATATATATATATATATATATATATATATATATATATATATATATATATATATGTTAGTATATATATATATATATATATATGTTATATATATATATATATATATATATATATATATATATATATATATATATGAATGATAGTCTTTAGTCTTTTTATTTATTTTATTTTTGATTTTGTACTCTCAAAAGTTGTTTTTACGTATGTTTTTAATTTTTTTATTTTGTATTCTCAAATTTTTTTGTCATCATCATCACCCACCTTCTTTCCCCCAAACTGGGGGAAAGGTGCTATACATGCATCGGAAACAGAGTAATAGTAGTAGAAGAATATGACGCAAGTCAAAAAGGAAATCCAGCCCTTTTAGTGAGAGTTCGTCGCAGTCAGAAAATCCAACCTAGAGATTCACGGGACCGCGACGGACCCTCAATATGGCATTCGTCAATGTGGAGTTAACCCTTGGCCCGCTGTCACAACCATGCCCCCTCACAAAACCCCGTCATTCACTCCTACTACGCACCTTCCTTCTCGCCTCTGCCAAACTCACATTTCTCTCTTCTAGGCATTCCTTTACTGACTCAATCCACTTTTCTTAGGTCTCCCAGCTGATCGATTACCAGCACACTCACAGCAGCATATACATAGCTTAACCAACCGACTATCATCCATCCTTTCCACATGACCCAACCATCTCAACTTACTTTCACTTATTCTCTCATTTATCCCTTTCTTCACACCACACAACTCTCTAATACGTTCATTCCTCATTTTATCAATTCTTCTCACACCTAACAGACCCCGAAGATTGTCCATCTGAACACACTGTTATACCATCTATACCTCTTATTCCAGACCATAGGCTCACTACTATTCATTAACATAGGTAACAACTACCCTCATGTAAGCCCCTAGTGCACTCAAGACTTAGCCCCTTTACATCCACCAACAATTTAATTGCACCAGCCACCCTCCTACCCCTCAACTTTCCTCAACATCATCTGTTCCCTTTTCATCCAAAATCTATAATAGATATTTAAACTCAGAAACTTGTTCCAGCTGCTCACCATCTAACAAAACTTCACATCGAGGACTGTGCTCCCTCAAAACCATAACTCTTACTCTAAAATAATATATATATATATATATATATATATATATAATAAATATATATATATATATATATATATATATATATATATATATATATATATATATATATATTGATAAAAATAACCGCTAAAAAAAATAAATAATCAATATATATATATATATATATATATATATATATATATATATATATATATATATATATATATATATATATATATATATATATATATATATATATATATATATATATATATATATATATATATATATATATATATATATATATATATATATATATATATATATATATCTGAGGTGCGCGTATATTTTTTTTAGTGCGCCTGCGCCTATGCCGCCGGACCTAGTGCGCCTAGCGCCTATGCGCCTATATTTTTGTCACATCAGCGCCTATTGACTTTTCGCCGGCCGGTGGCTGTTCGCTAAATTTATTTGCAAAGTAAACTTTAGTGCGATAATAAAAGCATGCTTTTATAAGGAAGAAAAACACATTTATTAATTTTTGTAATTAAAACACCGTAAACTAATATCTACACGTCCTCTTCCTCCTCCATGTCCTTGTGGTCCATGTTTTCCCCCAGGAGGTTCAGCACGAGCGCTGAAGAAGTTGAAAATTTTCAGAGCCATAGTTGCCAATTTATTTGTAGTTAAGAACTACTGAACTAGTTATATATATATATATATATATATATATATATATATGTAAAGTTCTATATATATATATATATATATATATATATATATATATATATATATATATAAAGTATATATATATATATATATATATATATATATATATATATATATATATATATATGGAGAACGGACGCATTAAAAAGAGAGTGGAAAAAGAAAAGAGAAGATTTAGAAGAAAGGAATAAGAGAAGAACCAAGAAACACAAGAGGTTGCAACGAGGGATTTGAAGTTTGAGTGCTGGTGAAGGAGATGGTTCCTGAGAGAACATTTGTTCAGACTATGAAGAAACTTTTTAGAAATAGTAATTACAAAATTTTATAAAATTTAAACAAAATTAAAAAATTAAAATCTATTTTAATATAACGGAGGAGCACCAAAATTTTAATCTTGATTCTTTTTGATATACAAAAGTTAATTAAATTAATAAATGGACCAACATCATTTTGGATTTAGTTATTTATTATAAGAAGATAAGAAGAATGATCATTCGGTGGAGTCGGCTCGTATAAGTCAAGAAGGAATGGATCAAGCACCAAAATGGCGTCCGGTAGCTCAGCTGTTAGAGCACTCGCCCAACTAAGCGAAAGACCCAGGTTCGTCACTGGTCGGACGTCTGAGTGTGTGTTACTCTCTTCTTGGCTCCGTCTTGCTCAGACAAAAATTGAGCACACCCCCTCCTAGATTAGGGCTCTGCCCGTGAGGGGTGGTGTTAATTGTAAATATATATATATATATATATATATATATATATATATATATATATATAAACTCGAAAAATGTTTTTTTCTTGATATATATATATATATATATATATATATATGTATATGTTTTATTTTTTTTTATATTATATATTTATATATATATTTATATATAGTATATATATATATATATATATATATATATATATATATATATATATATATATATATATATATATATATATATATATATAGAGCATTGGTTTTATTATTTATCTTAAAAACCAAATTTCCGAAAAATAGCAATATATACAATATATATATATATATATATATTATTATTATTATTATTATTGTACAAACACTTTTGTCCCGCTTGAGCGGGGGTAGTGGTGCGCCTCCTCATTCTCATCTCGCCCTCACCCACCTCCTCCACCCCCCTCTATCCCTCGCCAACATCATACCCTCTTCCTCCCCCATCCCTCCCTCCTCCAACATCTCCTTTATTCCATCCATCCACCTCCTTCTTGGTCTCCCCCTTCCTCTCCTTCCTATCCCCTCCGCCTCCCAAACTCTTCTTACCACTCTTTGCTCCTCCATTCTCACTAAATGCCCATACCATCTTAACATTCCTTTCTCCGCTCTTCCCACCAGACCATTCCTCCAATCACACCTCTCCCTCACCACACTATTCCTAATCCTCTCCCTTCTGCTAACCCCACAAACCGCTCTCAACCCCTTCATCTCAAATACTTCCAACTTTTTCCTAGACCTGGCATTCAACCCCCACGTTTCACACCCATACATCACCGCTGGTACACAGATTTTTTCAAACATACTTATCTTAACTTTTTGTGACAGATCCCCCCCTTTCCATATTTCTCTCAGACCACTCAAAGCTCTCATTCCTTCACCTATTCTATGTTCTATCTCCTCCTTCATCCCTCCCCCCTTACCCAACTCCATCCCTAAATATCTAAAAATCTTTACTTCTTCCAATACTACCCCCCCTACTCTAACTTCTCCCCCTCCTCTCTTTCTTCCTCCTCAAACACTAACACTTTACTCTTACCTGGATTTATTTTAAGCCCCTTTTGTCCACACATTCTCTCAAACTCCCTAAATACCTCAGCCCTTCCGCGTTCTTCGCCACTAGGGCAGTATCATCCGCAAACAGTATCATGTTCACTTCCCTTCTATCACTCACATTCAATAATTCCCCCCCCCTCCCCTCTCTCACACTCTCCATAAACAAAATATATAATTATATATATATATATATATATATATATATATATATATATATATATATATATATATATAGTATATAGTAGATATATATATATTATAAATTATAATATATATATATATATATATATATATATATATATATATATATATATATATATATATATATATATATATAAAAGTATTTACACTGGTTTTTAGAATGATACAAGTTTGCCACGCTTCTAAGTTCTAACTTTTAAGGGTAAAAAAATGCTTTGTTTCTGTTCATAGGCGCGGCCATAGGCGCAGAGAATTGGCTGTGCGCCTTTGCTTAGTCCGCCTTTTTAAAAATTGTTGCGCCTATGCGCCTTTGCGCCTACAAATTGATAGTGCATAGGCGCAACGCCCAGCTCTGATATATATATATATATATATATATATATATATATATATATATATATATATATATATTGTTAATATTTATAGAAAGAAAGAATGAAAGATAAAATATATATATATGTCTATATGCGGACCTTTTGCTATAGATGCTATATATATATATATATATATATATACAAAGGTGGGCATTAACGCGTTAATCCGTTAATTAACTCGTTAATTTTTTCGTTAACTTTTAACGCTTTCGTTAATTTTGAAAAGAAGTAACGGACTATTAACGAGTTACATTTGTGAATTAACGTTAACGAGTTAAAATTTTCCCCTACATCCGTTAACCGTTACCTTAATTTACGAGTTTATAAAATATTTTCTTATCAGATTTTAAATTGTATTAGATTCGATTTCGATAACAGATAAACTTTTTTTCCCCAAAATTTCCTAAACGCTCCTCTCAATGGCTCAAAATGTGTTTATTCTTACACGGTTATTATCCCGTTTAGTAATGTTTAACATGTTTTATGTTGTATTCTCTTTTTTTTTATTCGCTAAAAAATATATTATATTATAATATATATATATATATATATATATATATATATATATATATATATATATATATATATATATATATATATATATATATATATATATATATATATATATATATATATATATATATATATATATATATATATATATGTATATATATATATATTATATGTATATGTATATATATATATATATATATATTATATATATATATATAGTGTGTATATATATATATATATATATATATATATATATAACTGATAAATGGATTTATATGAAAGAACTCTTTGAGAATATTGACAGTAATGAAGATGTGATAGTGAAAGTGTGTGGGTTTGATGGTGCAAGAAGGAATAGGTATTTTTGGGATGAGGTCATTAGCAAGGAGGAGGTAATGGGTAGAGTGAGAAAGTTGAAGAATGGTAAATCCGCAAGTATAGTTGGAATTACTATGAATTGATCATGAATGGAGACAAGATGGTGGATTGATTGATTTGGGAAGTTGTGTAATAAAGTTGCTTATGGAGGGTATATCCTTGAGGGATAAGGGAGAAAGGGGAACTGTAGGAATTATGGAAATTAGTTTATTGAATGTTGTAGGGAAGATTAGTATTTTAGTCGAAAGAGTGCGTCGCGCCGAGTGACTGAAGGACTGATTATGTTCAAGGTGCGTTTAGGAGGTAGAGGATGTGTAGATCAAATCTTCACAATGAAACAAATAACTGAGAAAAATGAGAGAGAAGAAGAATAAAATATATTTAGGTTTTATGACGGCAACAGGCGTATGATAGATTGTTATTAGGAAGTTCTACAGGTGTTAGTAACATGTGTTGGTGGTAGACTTCTGAATGGAATTCAAAAGTATGTATGACGATAGTGAAGCGTGTGTCAAAATATGTAAAAGATTGGTTTAATATTAATAGCGGAGTGAGGCAGGGATGTGTTATGTCCCCTTGGTTATTCAATTTGTATATGGATGGGGTTATGAAAGAATTGGAGATGGGGTGGCAGGGAAATGGTGTTAGAATGATGAGAATGGTGATGAGTGAGGTGCCCTGTACCCATTACATGACATTTAATTTATTAAACTGAAGAGAGTTTGAGAGGATTGATAGAGAGATTTGGTAGGGTGTAAAAGGAGGGGTTTGAAAGTAAACGTAGATAAGAGTAAGGTTATGGTTGTGAGTGAGGACAGTCCTCGGTGTGAAGTTATGTTAGATGGTGAGCAGCTGGAACAAGTGTCTGAGTTTAAATATTTAGGATATATGTTGGATGAAAGGGAACGGATGATGCAGATTGTAGTAGGAAAGTTGTGATGGTAGGAAGGTGGTTGGTGCAATTAAATCGTTGGTGAATGTAAGGGGATTAAGTATTGACGTTGTAACTTTACATTGATGGTATGTTGTTACCTAGTTATTGTATAGTAGTGATACTATGGTCTGGAATAAGAAGCATAGATCTCAATGTGTTCTGATGGACAATCTTAGGGGCATGCTAGATGAGAAGAATTGATAAAACGAGGAATGAAACGTATTAGAGAGTTGTGAGGTGTGAAGAAAGGGGGTAAATGAGGTGAATGAACAAAGACCCGCTGAGATGGTTTGATAGTTGGTTGTTGCGTATGGTTAAAGAGCAAGAACCAACTGGCTTGGAGACCACAGGTGCGGATTGAGTCAGTATAAGCAGCGCTGAACAGCGGTATTGTGAGCGGGGCATAGTCAAGAATGGTGCATAATAGAGGAATGGTGAAGCCTTTTGTGAGGGGCTATGGTTGTGGCCCGGGCCAAGGGATGAACACTTACACTGACGATTTACCATAGTGAGGGTCCGTCGCGGTTCCGTATTTCCAAAGTGACTTTCAGACTGCGACAGTTGCCATGCAAATTTAGGTATGTGGTACTGCTTTTTGGCTGGTTCTCGCTCTGATAACACCTACCCTAAGTCTTGAGGAGAGGCAGAAGTGAGCTAAAGAGTATATGGTTATATATATATATATATATATATATAGTATATATAGATATATATATAGTATATATATATATATATATATATATATATATATATAAGGGTGCATAAGTATATATATATATATATATGAGTGAGTATACGCCCGGATATTCCAAAACTATAAGGTATCTGGAAGTTTTTAACTATCCATCCGTTGATATCATTGTTATCCGGCCGGATAACCGGATAATTACTTCCCTAGTAGGTTCTTCCTCGTTTGGGGAAATATTCCAAATAATTTGAAAAATTATATATATATATATAGTAGTATATATATATATATATATATATATATATATATATATATATATATATATATATATATATATATATATATATATATATATATATATATATATATTTTTTATATTTTGAATGTTGGTACAAATGTTATATTATTTTATTCATCATTTATGTTGACTGTACAATACAATTTATCTGAAATTTGGTGGTGACACGTTTCATAAATTATGGTAAAAATATGGTAATATTAAAATATTATAATAATATATTATAAAAATATTAAAATATATGGTAAAAAATATGATATTTATAATGGAATTAAGCAATTTTTATTACCACAATTTTATTCTCACATTTAAGTATTGTAATTACTAAATAGTAATTACCACTGCTTATTTTAACGTGTTTAAGCATTGTATTATTTACCAGTATATATACGCACATTCTCAGAAATTTATAATAAAAAAAAACACTGGAATTTATTCTCAAAATGTTACCCGCCTTCAGTGATAAAATATAAAAATCAGAGCAAATGTCAGGGCACAAAACTTGATAAAATGCAATGTTGGAAATAAATATACGTCTGCTATTAAGAAAAAGTGGTGCTACGAATAAATGGTCAATATCGATTATAACTTTATAGGACAATCGAGAACTAAATATTATCGATATTGAGAATCGGTCGATTAATAGTAACACTCAATATCATTTGTAATATTGATAAATGTTACATCAGAAATAAAAGAAACCTGTTTAAAACATGATCCTTTGCAAAAAATATCGATTTATATTAATTTATAATGAGAATCGGTGTCAGACGTACAAAGATGGCCAACGTGTAAAAATTTGTGGACTATAAATTTTGGCATTCCACTGAAACTCCACAATTTTTTTTGGTAGTCCTCTAATTGCGGAATGATATAGGCATTCCGCTAACTGCAATTCCACAACATTTTTCAAATTATCGCAATTGCAATTCCTCAATTTATTTTGGTATTCCGCAATTGCGGACTTAAATTGCGGAACGTCCACCTCTGATATATATATATATACTTGACTGACCTTGACCTTTTTTGACCGCGACCTTTTTGGACTAACTTTAAAAACCTAATTTTTACCTAACTTTTTTGGGCTCATCTTTTGAGAACCCCACTTTGAGAACTGGTTTTTGAGAACCCGGATTTTTTGAGAATCCGATTTTTTTGAGAACCCGGATTTCTTTTTTTGAGAACTCCGATTTTTTGAGAAACCCAAAATTTTTTTTTATAACCCAAATTTTTATAACCTAATTTTTTGAGAACCCTAATTTTTGGCGCAAACTAATTTTTCCAGTAACCCAACTGTTCTTCGAAGGGTTGCGCCAAACGGTTGCGTCAGCAACCGTTGTACATGTCCCAACCCTAATTTTTCCGACCAATCCTTTGGTCATCCATGGGTCACTGGTCACCCAATTTTGACACAATTCTTAGGGGCTTGAGCCCCTATTTGATATTTCTGGTAAATATCTACACATCGAGGCGCACACACACACACACACACACACACACACACACACACACACCAGCCTACACCGTCCTGTTATGTCACACCCAGCCTCCACATAGCTTTCCACACTCCAGCGTCACACCAGCCCCTCCACATAGCCACACCTGCTTCACCCAGCCCACATAAGCCTACACCCAGCCTACACCTAGCCTTCACCTAGCCTACACCTAGCCTCCACCCATCCTTCACCTAGCCTACACCTACACCTAGATTCCACCCAGCCTGTACCTAGCCTACACCTACACCTAGCCTCCACCCAGCCTTCACCCAGCCTACACCTACACCTACACCTAGCCTCCACCAGCCTTCACCTACACCTACACCTAGACTCCACCCAACCTTCACCTAGCGTACACCTATACCTAGCCTACACGTGCCCATACAACCTTGATGGCTCAACTTTTATGGCTCAACTTTGATGACGTCATCTTTGTTGGCATCTATATTGATGATTCAACTTTGATGACTCAGATTTATTGATGGTTCAACTTTGATGGTTCCCAATCACCGTAAGAAGTATCTAGTGATGTTCTATTAGTGTTCTATGATTATTCTATGAGTGCTGGGTGAGTGCCAGGTGAGTGCCAAGTGAGTGCCAATGAGTGCCAATGAGTGCCAAGTGAGTGCCAATGAGTGCCAAGTGAGTGCCACATAGTGCCAAGTGAGTGCCACATAGTGCCAACTGAGTGCCACTTTTTTCAAGCCTTTTCTAGCCTCCCCTGAACCCCTAATAGCCCTAATATGGGTATCTACCCCTAGGTTATAAGGTATGAGGAATCGAATGGTGTATATTACAAGTTGCTAGAATGCTTCCTACTATGAGTTAGTATTTTTCTAACACTTATAGCATGGCAGAATATATATCTAAAGAGCTACACATTTGAGACAGTGACCGCAAACGTTTCAGAGTCCGCGTCCGCAGGTCAGCCCCTCCGCGAAACAGCCGCCGCGTGCGCCCGCAGGCGCAATATTACCGCCGCCGCGTGCGTCCGCAGACGCAATATTTCCGCGTAACCGCCGCCGCGTGCGTCCGCAGACGCAATATTACCGCGTAACCGCCGCCGCGTGCGTCCGCAGACGCAATATTACCGCGTGAACAAAAAATATGATATCAATGTAAACTATTCAAAGAATTTCATTTCAAATATACTATGAGTCATTCATTTTAATAAAATTGTACGAAATTTTATTAAAAACATATACTTTACATACCTTAAAGCAGTAAATCAGTAAATCAATAGAGGTGTTACCTGACATCAAGGGGGGATTAGTATGCTTTTGTTTTACTGTTTTACTGCTTTAACTCATATGTTTTACTGCTTTACTGCTTTAACTCATATGTTTTACTGCTTTAACTCATATGTTTACTGTTTTAACTCATATATTTATTATCATTATGTTTTCTTTTATATTTTTTATTTTGTTTTAATACTTTTTATTTATTATTATTTTATTATTATTTTATTATTATTATTATTATTTTTTTTTTTAATATTTTTTTAAAAATTGTAATGTAAGAAAACACACGCAGTACCTATATAGTGTTTTTAATAAAATTTCGTACAATTTTATTAAAAACATATACTTTACTGCTTTACAGCTTTAATTAATCTCATTATTCATTATTCACTTAACGAGTATGGATGTGGAGAAATTTACGTTCCGAAGTCCGGCTACATGTCTTGTAGCTGGGCCGACAGGCTGTGGTAAAACCTTTCTATTATTAAATATTTTAAAGGAAATGGAGATTTTCGAGCAGACCTCCGTAAAAATAATATGGTGTTATAATGTTTATCAGGAAAAATTTAAAGAATATAAAGATGTTATTCAATTTCATGAAGGCATATACGATATTAGATCGGTGGATAATATACATGGTCACAAAATTATTGTATTAGATGATTTAATGCACAAATTGAATTTGGAAATAGCAGAAGCGTTCACAGTTTATTCTCACCATCTAAATATCTCTGTGTTTTTCATAACGCAGAATATTTTTCATCAAAGCAAGCATATGCGAAGTGTTTCTTTAAACACACAGTATTTACTGTTGTTTGGCCAGAGAAGAGACATGAGTCAAATTAATGTATTGGCAACTCAAATGTTTCCCCTTCAAAGGAAAGAGTTCTTAAAAGTATATAAAGAGGTTACTTCAATCCCCCACGGTTATTTGATGTGTGAACTTCATCCCAAAAACACGCACAGAGTGTTGCTCCGTACCAACATTCTTCCTTACGAGATGGAACCAGCATACATAATGAGTGCTCTAGTTGTAAAGTATTTACCTCTTATAAAAAAATTTAAAAAGCTGAAACCTTCTGAAAAACGTAAACTAATTAGCGAGGATGAGAAATTCATCCAGTGTGTATGTGAAGTCTGTTTAAATCTTATAAAAGGAAATGTTCCTTTAAACAGACCTCAGAAGGTAAAGCTACGTCGTTATAGAAACATCATTAAAAAACTCTCCCTCAACATTAAAAATCTGAAAAATAAAAAGAAGTTACTACAGCGAGGAGGAGGGGTATTCCTACCATTACTCTTCTCCGTTATAGCTCCCCTGATAACTAAGTGGTTGTCCCCATGATGAAGAAGGTTGCTGTACTTCCATATAATGAGTATGAGAAAATGAAGTATAATACAGCATCTGTACAGAATTCAGTTCCTCAGATTCAGCATTCACAACCTCTATATGAACAGTTATTACCACGCACTGTGCAAAATCCACAGTCACAGTTTCATCATTCGCAACCCCAATATATGCAGATATTACCGCCCAATGCATTAGCATTACAGCCTCTTTCACTTCAACAGTTACACCAACAGAATCCTCATATTGTGAACGGATCATTAGCTTTCCAGCAGACTCTACCTCCCAGCTTATATGATGACCCTAAAGTTGAACAGATAACCAGTTACGAGAAAGAAGTGTATAAAATATTAAATCAACATTAACATAAGAGAATAGGCATCTTATAGCCAAGATGCCATACAAAAATGATAGATCTTAGACTGTGCATCGTACACCGATCAATACGTAAACCGCTAACATGCCCGATGATGTAACATTGTATAACTAATGAAGTAAACTTGAAGTGAAAAATGAAGATAAATTAAAAAATATCCTAGAGGAGAGCTTAACCTGATTAGAGTACGTTAAATCATGGGAAATAGC
>JABUQX010084272.1:15000-25000 GCA_015478945.1 Trachelipus rathkii | reverse complement strand
CTTTATAAAAGCAGATATTTGTGAAAAGAAAGATAAATTCTTATTTAACATCTATATTCAATAGTCTCGCAAGCAGTCACAAGAAGAGGAAATTAGCTTAGGAATAAAAATAACGATCTGGATTGTAGAATTTCTTATAGTATATCTTTTTTCGTTTAATGTGCAAGACTACCATATAAAACTGTAAATATTATAAAATGTAATTTATAATAGATGGTAAATGAAATAGATAATATTTATTATTATATTAATAATAATAAATTAAAGGGAATAATATAAGTATTATTATATTGATATTTAGTTATATAGTATAAATAAATATATATTAAGTTTAAGAATTTGAATTATATTATTTGATTATTATTATTATTATGGGTAATATACTTAACATAGTCGTTTTGTTTTCTAGGATTTCAAATAAAAACACATAAATTGTAACAAGTTCACTTTGGTATAAATAAAATAGAAAATAATAAAGTATATATATGTAAATAAATAAATTAATAATAATAAATAATACAAATAATAATAAATAAAATATGAAGATGATAATAATAATAATAATAATAATTGAGTAAGAGCGATAAGAATAATAATTATAAAATATCTATATTGGAAAACTGGAAAGGAATAACATTTGTTTTTTAGTCGTTTCCCCTAACATAATAAACGAAATTGAATGATGTAAATCATGTATCTTATATATAAATACATATATTTATAGATATACTCTAAATTGAGTAGGTTCTTTATGTTAGTATATATATAATTTAAAAGTAAACCGCAGAGAAATATAATTATAAATGTGGAGATTGTTATTATCAGAGTGTCTAGGCTACAGAAAAGACTAAGGAATTATCGTAAAGATCAAACTATACTTTCGAAAATAATTAGAGACGAAAAAGTTATCTAGTATGGAAATATAGATAACTGTGAATAGATGTTATATATATTTTCTGTTTTTATTAAATGTATTTTATATGTATTCCATTTTATGTATTTATCAAGCATTATATTGTGAGTTTTCAAAGTGTTTTGTCTCTTGTAATTTAGTATTTATTTTTTACTATATAATAATGATTTTCGTAAATAAGATTACTTATTAAATTCAAGTATAATTTGGCAAAAATCCTATATTATATATTAAGTATATAATGAATTTTTGTAGTAATTTTTGGGACTATGTATAATTGGCATTTGAACCTTATAGCCATTAATACATAGCAAAAAACTAACAAAAAATGATGGTATTTAAAAACCATGGAAATTTTGTAGCTTTGTACTAGGTATAATTGTCATTATATTGACCACTTTATATATATGAAATAATAAATTATAATATAGGGTCTCACAAATATGACAATATAATCCATATAGCAAATAAAGCCATAAAAATCTATATACATGTCATTTTGCCATACCTACTGATCTAATATAAGATATATTTTAAATATGATTAACCACAGACTCACATAAACCACCACCACTTCTCATATCGACACTGAAAGCATTTTCTTAGATATGGTAGGTTTATTTTATACTTTAGAGTCGGTTACTTTACTCATTTTAATCGTTTTCCGAGCAGTGACAAAGCACACAGTATCTCTAGGATGGATCAAATTAATCTACTATTACTCTCCCACCCGACCGTTTGAACCTGATCTTCGCTTTGTTTGGCGGTACTGCTCTTGAACTATACTAGTTAATGCTATACTCGCTCTCTTCTCTTTTATTACTATCAATAAAATATAAAATAAAAATAACAATGATTCATCTTACTTATCTCTCACTCTCTCTCTCTCTTACTCATATCATCTACTCTCTCTCTCTCTCTTCTCTGCTCTCTCTATCTCTCTCTCTCTATTACTCTCACTTTCTAAGAGGACCTAACTAGAGAACTTCTCTCTAGGAATCAAATCTTGGGGTCTTCGCTTTAGGAATCCAATTATCATGTACCGTATGCAAAGTTAGGAGTATAGATAGGGTTGCGCCGAAGCACCAGTGCGGATAGCACAGGCGGTATAGCTAAAAACATCGTGTACCGGTGCTAGAGAATACGCTGTATAGCACATGAAACATAGAGGTGATGTCACGGTGAGTGCGACATAAAAATTGACTTTTGAGTGACTAGGTCGGTAGAGAACAATAAAATACTTATTTGATGTACCGTATGCGGTTGCGTAGTACGTAGTTGTGAGCTTACTACCTCATATATAGTTGCGGTGTATAACGTGGTGCGCTTTATTTTCCTGGAGGCCGTATATGCTAGTAGTGTCTCAATAATATCCGGAGCCGTAGCCAACCTCTCATTAGAGAATAGACTCCAATATTTTCACTTTACAAGCTTCATTAATATCTTCGTATATATTGAAGCTAGACTTAAAGGTTTACAACAGATGAAACACCTCACAGGCAGCGAATGTTTTAGTTAGATAGAGTTTAAATAACAAAAAACGAAAAATAAAAAAAATACGATGGCAAATAGAAGTGACAATGTGATAACGAACTTTTATAAGCATATTTATAACAAACTAATTTATCTTATTATTTATCAGGTTCCATTTATATTACTTATTTCAAGTGTCTATTATTTGATTTTGTAATCTTATATAATACATAAATGTTTTATTGTCTCCTTATTATTATTTTATTATTATGAATTATGTGATTATAGCAATGATAATATCGCATATACATCGATTGTATTCAATAGCGAATATATATCATACATTTGATTTATTGTTCCAATCTCAATCATCTTAATCCTGATATTTAACAGAACAAGCAATTTTTATAAACTATCAAATACTTTTGTTCAATATTAATCCATTATATTTTGCATTTAATCACTCTACTTGTATTTATGTATATTTAATTATTATATATTTATGCCTTATTCATAATTCGAAAAATATTTTTAACTTATATATACTTTGAATAAGACATATATTAACCCAGCATTTAGTAATCAAAGCTGAGATTGATATTATTTTTTAGTGGATCATTATCATTTTTTTTAATACATTATCTAATCCTCATCTAGTTTTTTTTATGATTTTCAAAGATATGTATCGCTATTTATAATGAAAGGCGTTACCAGAGGTATATTATTATGTTAAACGCATTGTGATCACTCAAATATATATCCTGGACTAGTGAAGTAGGGGAATATGTTCCAGCGATAGACTAAATCTTACCCTCACTAAAATCATCTCGTGCTGGTCAACCGCAAAAATATTATGATCCTTATATGTAGAAACGCATGGTCATACAACCTATCTGCAGTTTCTATAATTGTAAATTTTCATTCTGTAATATTGCATTTTTTATGTATATTTAAATAAATTAGATATTCCAAAATAGTAACCAAAAATAAAAATGAATTTAAAAATTTTAACTACAGTTACAAATAAAATAAAATGAAATGAAATAAAACTTATTTTGATAATGCATTAAAATTAAAAATCGTAACTTATCATTATTATTCCATATATAAAGTTTATAGTTAGTTATACTTGATATATCTCAAAAAGGCTTCCTTCACTCTATGTTCTTCTTCTTATAAAATATAATATTCCAAACCAATTCTTTTAGATATTGATGTTTAGATTCTTATATTTTCATTACTGTTCAATAATAAAGCATCTAATTTCTTCTGCTTACTTCCAATAGCTAACTCTTTTACTTCTTCTTTATTGTTCTATCTCACTTTATTGGTTTTATCCTCTATCGCGTCCACACTTGACGATCTATAGCTTGAGATTATATATATCGAATACCACACACAATAACACACAGTATTATATATATATATTATTATATATTATATAGTTAATATAATTAATATAATATATATATTATAATTATTAATTATGAATATATATATATATATAATATATATTATTATATTAATATATATATTTTGATAATATATATATATAATATTAATATATATTTATATATAATATATATATATATTTAACAATCTATTTTCTACTATACAATTATATTATTATATATTTTGAAAGGACAGCAATAATTATTATTAACTTTCAAAATATAAAATTAATCTTGAATAAATTTATTAAATTGTCATATGGGCTGAGTAGGCCGCATGGGAAAGCTTGATGGGCCGCGTGTTTGATACTCCTGGCGTAGTTATTAGTTATTTTTCTTCAAACCTTGTGATAGGTGGTATGAATTAATCATTTATAATCAAAATATTTTTAACATTTCTTTTTTATTGTTGTTTATTGATTTACACATTATTTGCAAACTTTTAAGTCTCTTGCTTTTGTAGGTAGGGCTCGCGCAGGAGCCGGTAATTTTTTTTTGCCGGATCCATAATTTTAAAATACCCCGACTCCTTATCTTAAAAAATTATGCTCTGCCTCCACCCAAAAAAGGAAAAAATTATTTTTCCTCCGGTTCCACCAGTCCGTCAAAAATTCTGCGACTCTGAGACCCAGACCGCGCAGCCTTGTTCATAGGAATCTGTGTAGACAATAATCAGTGATTGTTAGAAGATTTTTGTCTATTTTTTTTTTTTTTTAATTTTACTTGAAAAGCACTATGTACTCAAAGAAAATTTTCTGTACCTAAGTTAATGAACAAAATCTGAAGTTTTCATAAGGCCTAAAATTGATATATGAACCACCATGTCATTAAAAAGTTTTCTTTTGATCATAATTTAAGGTAGCTAGAAAGCAGTTCAATGTCAAGATCTAAAAAAAATAAAAAAAAAAAAAAAATTGTGTAGGTTTGTTCCAAAGTTTCACCCAAACTGAACACTATGTAACAAAAAAAGAAAAAAAATTCTCTTTGCTTTGAAAGCATTATCTCTTAATTGCTTCTGTGTAGAAAGCAAAGAAAATTAATATTATTCCCTTCAAACTTTGCTTTTGTTACCCTGACATCGCTGTTTTCAGACTGATCTATTAGCATTTCAGAGAAAATTAATATTTTTTAAGTACACGACATATTTTTATTTCTTGAACGTTCTGGCAACTTAGATGACGAAATAAATACAGAGTGTAAGCTCAAGTATCAATATAGTTATTTGATCAGTTCATCAGTCTTTTAGTAGCTGTTCAAGTGGAGAATATTGTCTTCATACCTGAGATAGTGCATCAGCACATATGCATCAAGAGGTTGCCAAATATCGCATTGCGCATGTTTTATGTTTGCGTGAATTTATGAGACCAAAAACAAAAAGTACATGTTAATTACATCTGTTAATGTGCGAGACCTATAAGGCATATTTTGGCATGCCTGTTGGGAAACAAGCAATGAGACCTCATTTCACATATATATATATATTATATAATATATATTATATATATATATATATATATAATATATATATAATTATAATATAATTATATATATATTAGAGGTGTACGGATATCCACATCCGCACCATTTTCACTATACGCATCCGAAACCATATCGCATTAATTTTTTATGCGGATAGCGGATAGTATTCATCTGTGTATTATGAGAAACGTGTGTGCACTACCTTATATATATATATATATATATATATATATATATATATATATATAAAAGTATTTATTTAATATTATATAATAATATATATATATATATATATATATATATATATATATATATATTATAAAAAGAAAAGGACTTTCAAAGATAACAGAAACACACATGCCGGAGAGAGATAATAGATTTCAAACCTGCTAAAACGTGACGCATTTGCAATAAGCATCTTTTCAAATCTAGATACAAAAAACAAATTCTTGAACCAAGTGTTTACAGAGGATTAAAATTTATTTAGGATGCTTATGTTTATGTGATGAAATGCTTCTAAAGGCAGACATATCACCAGCCAATAAAAAGCAAAAGATCACAGAAACAGACACGCAATTACCATCTTTTAGCAATATCATTGCTGAATCCATAAACGTTCATTGGCTTCTAGCGCGAATGAAGAGTCTTGTTCTGAGTGTCAAAAACACTCTATCATTGATCGAAAGAATATCCAAAGAGAAAAAGCTTGGAATAGATAAAGATCTACTGGTCTTTGGCGTGAATAACTTGTAAGCGTTTCCACATTCTTGCACAATCGCCAGGAATTCTTAGCATCCCTGTCCAACAAGTGTAGCGTAGTGGCTTCTTTCATGTATAGATCTTATTTACGACGAAAAGAGAAGTAAACTCTCCCCTGAAAGAGAAGCTTTTGTTTTTGAAGCATAATTTGAATTATTAATTTCAAGTATTAATATATAACTTTTTCCAAATGGAGGATGGCTTGTGAAAGAGGTTGGTGGGTGCAAAAGAGTTGGGTCCAAGCCTCTTTTTTAGGAGCAGGGTATATAGTATATATATATATATAATTAATATATTATATATATATATATATAAATATATATATATAATATATATTAATAATATATATATATATTAATATAATATAATATATATTATAATATATATATATATATTATATATATTATAATATAATATATAAATATATATATATATATAAGCTAATAATATATATACCTATATATATATATATATATATAATATATTATATATATATATATATATATATATAATATATATATATATATAATTATTAATAATATATATATATATATATTTTATTATATATATATATAATATATATGAATTACTTGTGGCTAAAAACTCTAAAACTAAAACTATCGCATCCCAATCCGCGATAGTGATTCAACTATCCGCATCGCGACCGCAATCCGCGGATAAGTGAAAAAATCATATTCGCCTACACTCTATATATTATTATATAAATATATATATATATATTATATATATATGATATATATATATAATATATATATATATTATATATATATATATATATATATTAATATTATATATATATATATATACATATTTATTATATATAGTTTGCTTGTTCTCGATTGGAAATCTATGGAATCTTTTAGTGAAAGTATTGAATTTATGTAAATATTTTTATAATAACAATGATGAAAGATTACTTTGAATTCCATAATTTTTTTATTTGTAGATTGGTACAGGAGGAGTGATTAATTGACGTGAATATTTAACATATTTAATAAATTTAGTTAATTATTTACATAAATTTAATAATTTGAAGAATTTTGTAACATGGGCTGAATTCTGTTATTGTCGGAGTCATATCCTGTTATTAATTCTACCCTCTTAAGTGTAAAAATCGTTTGATTATTAAATTGTACGAAAATAAATTTGATAATTAATTATAGACTGGAATGAAAATGCCTAATTTTTTTTTGTGCATAAAACGTCTTTTATAAATACCTATAAATATATTAATTATAATCCTCTTTGCTATTTAAATATTTTATTATCTAAAAATTTAATTTAAATTTTACTTCTTCATGGTCCTCGTTATTCATATGCTTGTCGGCAAGTATGTATATGTTGATGCTGTGTAAAACTGTTGGCAAATGCGACATTATTACGCTTATGATCTGTTAATTCATACACATAAATTATTGACGTCACTGCCCTGCGTTCATATCAGATATAATTAACATCATTGTTTTTGCTGATACAAATAGATGCTTTTGAATCTGCTTGTATCTGTAAGATTTAGATACGCGGTTGCTATTAGTTAAAAAAAGGTTACTCTTATGTCAAAGAAAATATAATTTTGGAAAATATTTCAGAATATCTATATGTCGCAGAGTTGAAGAATTCAGTAATGATTTTTCTGTCAGAACATGCTATCTTTGCCTATATTACTATGAACGAGAAAATAGTTTGATCGAATTAATAACACGAATGAATCTATATGCTGTGAAGTTACGTAATCCTTCATTTCAATTTTTAAGATGCGTAGCAATATGGAAATTATTACTTTGTTAATTGTCATTTGCATCATAAGCCATCGCGGTTAGCAAAACATTAATATATTTTGATAAATAGGTGTTACAATTTCATGATAAAATAAAAATATTAAAACTAGTGTAAAAGTATAGATAAAATGATTGAAATGATTTTGGACAGTAGGTTAAAATTTTCAATTTATGATCACCTAAAACTATATATTAATTCTCTTCTGCTTTTTTGAATATTTCCTTTCAAAGGAACCCAAAACTTTTTTCACTTATGTTCAACAATACCGTTTAAAACTCATATTTATTAGATAATCCAAATATGTTCAATGTTGAAACTTTAGTGAAAAATTCAGTATTCTTTGCAGTTCTACAATTTGTAATGTGAAAATTTAAGACAAAGCGTAATTTTATATGTAAGTTATTATTATATTTTTATTTTTTATACATTGGTTTTCAAACTAATTTGTAAATTATTTGAGTATTAATTAAAACATAATATTGAAATTTTCATACTATTAAAAATGTCTAATTTATTATGAGCATCGATTAAAAACTATTAATATAAATTCCACTCATTTTCTCTTAATTTTGAAAATTGGCATTTCAATAAAAAGCATTCATTATTTTTATTAAAAATTAGCTGAAAATACCGTTAAAAATATCAATTTTAAGTATTATGACCATTTAACAAATAATTTCAAAATGTTGAAATTTAGGAAAAATCTTAGTAGTTATATAGTTAAAGTTCTAAAACTCATATGTAAATGTTGATAATATTTAATTGGCAAAAAGCGTAAATTTTAGAGAGTTAAAATTTGTTTTGTAATTACAGTTAAAATCAGTTCAACTAAATTGAAATATTTTCCGGATATTTCTAAACATGTCTTGCATTCTTAGGAGCTAAGTCTTCGTTCAATTTTATTAAGACCACATAAACTCATATTAATATTATATTCGCTATTTCTGCTTTTTGAAATTGCACATTTTCAATGAATATCATAATCAATTTATTTTTTCAAATACTTCCCCAAATAAACTGATTATAGTAATTACGCTAAATTCTTTACAGGGTTTTTGCTAATTGTATTGAGGAAATCCTATTTTAAGAGTTCTAAATTTAGTCATATTAATGTTACGAAAATTTAAGGCAAAGTCAGTAATTTTTATGAAGATTAAAATTTGTTTTTTAAGCATCAGGTTTTTTTACAACTAATTAGATAATAGTTTTATGGGTATATAAAAACCATATTGAAATTTACTCAATGTAAAAAAATGTTCAATATTTACAGACACCTTTTCATAATTACAATTTTAATTTTTATAAATTTCCTCTATATTCTGCTTTTTTGTGAAATTTGGACTTATTTTAATGAAACACTTATGTTCGTTTTTCAAAGCGGAAAGATAACCGCGTAAGAAGCCATGTATATGGAGTTATACGATATTTTTCGAATAGTTGAAGAATGTTAGAAACATCAGGAATCTTTGGATTAGAGTTCTGACTTTTCGTAAATGGTGTAAAGTTTAGAAAATTAGCGTATGTTGATAGAGTTGTGAAGGCAAAAATCCTTACGACGCAGAGCGTACAACTATTTGAATTATTTGGTGGTATGTTAAATAAAAACTTATATTATTTATGAAATTATTCTTAAACGGATACTAATTTAGACTATCCTATAAATTATTCCATATTATAAATTTCCGGTTTGCATCGCATTTTGAAATTTGTCATATTTTTCATGAAATCATTCTTAGTATTATTTTCAAGTGCTTCGAATTATATTACCGCTTGTATTTATAGAAGACTCATATTATTAGATTTTACCTGAATATAATATCAATTGTATTGGATTGTAGGTAAGAAGATCGTAAACTTGTGGTATAGAGTCCTTTATAAATTTGTACAATGTAAATTTAAGAAGAGACGTATTTCATGAAGTATTAAGCGTTTTGGTTTATCTTAAGACAGGTTTTCATCTAACGGAACTGAACAGACTTTGGTCATAAGGAAGTACACAGAGATATCCAATTTTGAGGTAACTGGTGTCATTAAAACAAAAACGTCAATTTTAAAGAGCATGATGTAATTAGATTATTCTATTACACTTTGTATTACTTGCCGTCCGTTTTCTGCTTTTTGATTG
>JABUQX010084272.1:0-2500 GCA_015478945.1 Trachelipus rathkii | reverse complement strand
CTATCTATCTATCTATTAACTTATTTATATATTTATATATTTATCTATTTATCCTTATTTATATATTGATTAATCTACTTTCTATCTATCTATCTATACATATTTATTAATTTATTTAACAATTACAATCTCAATTACTATATATATATATATAAATATATATATATACTATATATATATATATATATTTTTATCTCTATTTATAATTATATATATATATATTATATACTATATATATATATATATATATTATATATATATAATAGTAAATATACAAAACGTTTGGATATATTATCGATATTACATAGAGCATAATTAAAATAAAAAATCAATAATATATATATAATATATATATATATAGTTATATATTATTATGATATATATATAATATATATATAGTATATATATATACAGTATATATATAATATATATATATATATTTATATATATATATATATATATATATCTATATATATATATATATATATATATATAGTATATATATATAGTATGGGATGGTTTAAACCATTTGGTTTAAACCATTGGTTTTTTTAACCATGGTTTAAACCATATAAAAAAACGCAGTGTTTTAAATCAAACCATAAAGAACCATGCATAAAATATTCAAGAAATAATTTCTTACAATGGTTTTCTTTAGCATGTTGATATGGTTTTCTCAATTTTTCAAATCGAAGAGTAACTGAAAGGCAATAAAAAATTTTCTGCTTGATTTTATATTATTGTGAGAATGAATATAATATATACTATATACTATATATATTTATATATATATATAATATATATATAGTATATATATATATATATATATATATCATATATATATATATATATATATATTGTAAATTTAACTGTTTAAAACATGATTTTCTTGTTCGAGCTTCATGGGAATCCATTTTTCTACGCGCATCGTATGACACATTTCAAAAGTTATAATAAAACCATGTGTGGAGTGTGTGGCGCACAGCATTCAACCAAGATAGAAGGCATGACTATAAACTAAGTGATATCCTGTTTATATTGGGAAAAATATGAACATGGAGCTAGAACAGCTTAATCCACCACTCAACAGACAAGATTTATAGCAAAAGTAAAAAGGAGGTATCATCAGGCAGTAACAGAAGCTCCCTTATTGGCATATATTTTTAACCCAAGATATCAGACCGCAGTACTTCCAAAGGATGAGTATTCAAAAGCAATGGAATTTATGGAAAATGAGTATCCTGAATTGATGCCCATTTGAATAAATTTAATAGCAAATTCTCCTCCATTTCATAAAAGTTACCTATTTGATGAGTCTTTGTTTTTTTGTTTTCCCCCCCCCCCCCCCCAGCCCAAAAAAAGGTTTTGCTCCTTTATCTTGTTACAGATCTCTCAAAGAAAAATTAGATGAGAAGGTTATAATATAAAATAGTAATCCGCATATTGTCAGCAACTGTCATCAAATGCTAATTTTGAAGGGTATTTTTCAACTTTCGGGACTTCGTGCTAGCAGAAACAATTTAGAAATAGGTTGGGTAGCAGCTAAAGCAGGGAATATTAGTTTTTTTTTGTATAAAATTCTTAATGATAATTTCAGTTTTGAGACTTTTAATCATGAATATCTCTCTCTCTCTCTGTCTCTCTCGCTCTCTCTCTCTCTATATATATATATATATATATATATATATATATATATATAAAACTTATGAGCAGAATAAAAAAAAAAAAAAAAAAAAAAAAAAAAATTTTTTTAAAAACCAAATATATTACATATATATATATATATATATCTATATTGCTTTATCTATCTATATATATATATCATATATATAAATTCCTAGTATTCAAATATAAAGGTAAATAAGAATTCATTTGTATATCATTATAGGTTAATTTGAATAAACTTTTCTTTATGCGTTTTTTTTTTTTTTTTTTGTTTTTTTTTGGTAAAATAATAAAGTATAACCTTTTTTTCAGATAGAGTTTATATATTATAATATACCCTCTTATTTTTTACTTTGAGTTTCTGTAAAACTCAAAAAAAAATAATAAATTTATAAAAATTTACAGTTATCAAAAAAATTTGAAATTTAAGAGAATCTAAAGAAATTTACTACGGAATTTTAAAATATGTGTTAGCACATGTGTATACAGTTTCCAGTAGTGATGTTTTTGCCTTCAAAATTTATTAAAACCATGAAAACTACATTAAAAAACCATCAAAGAATGATAACCCCCAAAAAACCAAAAAAAAAGCATTGGTTTTTATTTTGTTTTTTTTAAAAATAAACCAATGTTTTTTTTTTTTTTAAAAAACCATGGTTTTTTTCCAACCCTATATATATATATATATATATATATATATATATATATAATATATATTATATATATATATATTATATATTATATATATATATGAGCAGATGAGATAGAGAGAGAGTATATTATTTTATAATGATATATAGTATATATTATATATATATATATATTTATATATATA
>JABUQX010084271.1:0-25341 GCA_015478945.1 Trachelipus rathkii | reverse complement strand
CTAAACTAATTGTGTTTGATAATGCAAAATTCGTCAATACAGCACGATGCACGAAAAGAAGTATCCAGCAGTAGTGCCCTGACCTGATCTGCTGAAAGAGGTTATTGTTGAAGAGCAAGTGTCTTGGCAAAATCATAAAGATCTTTTCAATCTATAACGTTAAAAAGCTTGCAAAAAGGTTTTCTTTTTAGATGTGAACGCTTGTTTTTGGCAAAATTGTATTTTGAGCGAGGTGTACATTAGAGGAGGTGGATTCTTACTAAGTAGCAGGAACAATATTTATTTTCCTTGTTTATAGACAATCGTGGGGATATAAAATGTTGGATCATGAATAGATTCCAACGCTTCGAGTCTCCCAGATAAAGCTGGCCCTATTGGGGTTTTTTTCTGATAAAGGAATTGGGTATTTTTTCTCCAGAGGGTTGATTGTCTGTAATAATTGTCCACCTCTAACCGAAAAGTGTATCTTGAATTTCGCAAGCAAAAACATAGCCAAAGCTTCAACTTAAGAGGTAATTGATAATTTGTTTTCCGCCTTTAGAAAGAGATCTAGATATAAATTAAGGGTTTCTCCTTATTATTGATCACTCTAGTTGAATAAACAGCTTCCGAGGGAGCAAGTTGCTGGAGGCGACGATCTGGTCTGTATTTGATGAAAACCGGCGGTTTTTGGTATAATGGGAACACCAACTGTGGTCTTTGCAAACAGCAGTTAGTTTGTCTTTTAATTATTTCGAAGGGCTTCCGCCTTGTCGGGACCCCATAGCTGAAAAGGAACATTTTTACGTTATCAGGCCTGGTGTAAATTTGGCTTGATATTTTGTTGTATTTTTTTTAAAAGATGAGCAAAATAATGTTAGAAAACCTAGGGAGACTGCGGCGGCTTCTCGAGACGCTTGAATGGCGGCGGCTGAAAAAAGTGTCAGAGTTTTTTAAGGTTTATGGGCGGTCTGGGGCTTATACCATTTTTTGATTTTAAAAACGAGCAAAGAGTGAGAGTTTCTTAGGAATTTACATTTTGAAAGGCTTCATTTTCAACTTGTTTTTTCGAAATGCATCGAAGACCATTTTTTATGTTTTCAAGATGGTTTTCCAGAGAAGTTCCCATGATAATAACGTCGTCGAGGAAAAACTCTGCAAGCGTCGCCTAAGAGATTATGTAAACATAACCTCCATTAATTTTGCAAAAGAGCTTGTGCATCTTTCCAATCCGAAGTTTTAAACCGCGTGGCAATATTGCCCTCTTGTTGTTCTAAAAGCAAGTAGTGGTTGTGTCTCCTTTTCAACTTCCATCGCTGTGTAACCATCCTTGAGGTCGAGCGATGTAAAAAGGCAACTGTACCTGAGAACTTAAACTTCATTGATACAAGGGAAATGTAAACCTTGAAATTGTATGGGAATTAAGGGAGGCGGTGTCGACCACCACCCTTAGGTTTGCCGCTTTTTTTCGGGAATGATCAGTAGAGGTGTCCCGGAAGTGTTCGCACTGAAATGGCGTCTAGATGATACCCCTTTGTGAAGAGAATCCTCCACCCACTCTTCTATTTGTTTTAAGTATCTGTGGGGAGGCCCGGTATTGGGTCGGTACAATACCTTTGGCGCGTCGTCCTTGAATGTAACTTTAAATTTCATTAGCGGACAGATTGGTACTTCATCATCTTCTAAAGCTATAATATCTTTGTAGTCCATCAGAAGATCCAATAAATTTTCCAGCTGCTTTTGATATTTTGAGCTTCGCAATTCTTCTCATTTTTAAAAGACTCTTGAACGATTTCCTTATAAGTTTTCCGCGAGTTGCGATTCAGAAAGGCCTTTAGACGAGGAGGCTAAATTGACATGCGAAGAGGTTTCAAAGGGGGTATCAAGAGTAAAAAGAGGGTTTTGCCTATTGTTAAAAAGGGAGTTGTCTGCAATGTGTGTTGCCGCGGCGGACATATTTGATAATATTACTAAAGAACTTGGCCTGTTAACAGTCTCATACACTACTAATAAATAATACAATTGTGAAGAAAACGACTTTTCCGAAGCCAAAATGAGGTGGTCAGGGGGGGGGGATTTGTGCTAAAGAAAGAGCATTTACAGATAGAGTGGTCTTTGAATAAGGTTCTAGTGTGATATTTTGAATAATATATAATTTATATGTAGTATCTGTGTCAATCATTAAATCATTTGCAAAGCTTGTTTCATTTTGATATAGAGACAAGGAAGTGTTGTAATTTATTTGAGGTTTAGGAAGGCTCTGTCGTTGTGGATATATAGGAATGAGAGGCATAGAAGTGAAAGCAGTTTCAGATACAATAGATATAGTATTTTTATGTGCTTAAAATCGAATATTAGGTTGTGATAGAAAATTTGTACCTAAAAGTAAATCTGCTCTAAAACCGCAAAGAGTGTCATCTATTACTATGAAATTTACTGGTACAACTATGTGTTTAATGTGAATATACAAAATGGTCGTACCTATCTGATTAAATATATCCCCGGTAATCGACTTAAAGTTATAGGAGTTTTTATTAAGGGAATTTTTATCCTAAATTTGGTTTCTAATTCTGAGATAAGGGACTGCCTAGTGAGCGAGGACTTTGAACCCGAATCTAAAAGAAAGCGTTCATTATTTAACGTGTAAGTGTTAAAAGATATATTGGTATCGAGAAAATAGGCTGGTCCTATTAAAGATTGATATGTTGTCTGTTCATCCTTGATTATGTTTGTATTGTTTGCAAATGATGAAGACAAAGTTAACTCCGGTGGGATAGTGCTTTGAGAACTACTGTGTTTGTTGATTGAATTTGAAAAAGAAGGTGATTTGGTTTGAGCTAAAGTGATATTAGAGTCTGCCATAGGTGTGGTGTGAGTAGAAAAATCTGAAAAATCATGCGTTGATAAAGAAGTTTGTTGTTGAGATTTAAAATTTTTGTTCTGTGGAGGTGTGGGGGTCAATTCTTTTTTCTCTAAGGGTGAATTTATAATGGTTGGTTGTGAGTTTAAAATTGGAATCGCGTCATTTGTGAAAGAGGAAGAATGTGGTGCTTTTTGAGGAAGGGAGAGAGAGCTGATATAGTGATTGGAAGTGAGATTATCAACCTGAGGGGAACCAAATGGAGGGGGAGGATCTAAATATTTATCAATTGCTGGTTCGGAGGGTAATCTATATTGCTCAGAAACATGAGTGTGAGAATCTAATAAAGAATCCGATAACATTGCTTCACTAAAGGCTAAAATTGTATCGGAGAAATCTTTTTGAGAAGAAGGGGAGGTGCCCTGAGAGAGATTATCATTCATTAGAGTTTGAGCATGTTTAGAGTGAAACGAAAAATCTATATTATATGCTAATGGAGGAGAGAGATCATAGTATTTAATTAAATCAAAGAAAGAATTAGAGGAATCTGTAAATTGAAAAGGTAACATATTAACAGAACTAGAGGAAGAGTTTTGAAAGTTATGTGGAGAGTGTTTAAAATGAAGGCCCATTTTGCAATCATCATTTAAAACTATATCTCTATCTAAAATTAAATTGGAAGTAATACTATCTATTCTAGAATGTGCTATATTTGATATATTACTTACATCATGTGCTCTACTTAACATTCTGTTCCTTCTATAAAGGTTGAAAGTGCGCTTTCGAACCTCTCTTTTTCCATCCATATTGCTTGGCTCTGTCTCATAGCTATTACTAAGCTTATGCGTGCTATTTGAGATGCCAAAAGCATCGCTGCTCTTTATCTTTCCATCCTCGGTGCCTACCGTATCACATTTCTCCCTCCCTGTATCACCTTTCCACTGCTCTATATGCGCTGAAGTACTATCAATATCGATATGGTTTGTGAAACTATCACTGGTGGGAACTCTGCTTTCAAAACTTACATTTTCATTTTTATCAGCGGCATTTAGTGCTAAACTGGAATCATCCAGACTTGCTTGAATACTCTGAACAGGCCCCCAGACGATGTTAAAGACACATTGATTTACGCCACCAAATGATAGTAACTTCCTAATCATAAAGATTGTAATGGATCTGATGAATCCAGAAATACTCAGTGACACAAACTAACTTACCAACCAATCTCTTATGATCAAGTAGAAAGTATCAAATTGCGAAGGGTTCTTTTAATAGTGTAGGACAGATAGCATTAAATATTATATAGAGCTATTAAACCATTAAAATATTAATAATAAAATTGTTTTGTGAATAATTGACACGACCGATATATATATATATATATATATATATATATATATATATATATATATATATATATATATATATATATATATATTATATATATATATATATATATATATATATATATATATATATATTATATATATATATGTTATATATATAAATATATATTTATTATTTATTTATATAATGATAAGTTAAAAAATAATGATCTTTTATTATATATATACAGTATATATATATACTACTATTATATTATATAGATATATATATATATATTATAAATATATATAATATATAATATATATATATACTTTTATATTATATATATATATATATAGGTGTTTATATGTTATTATATTGTATATTATTATTTAGTATTTATTGTATTGGGTGATTTTGATAGTTATTATTTGATATTTTGTTTAATATTGTGTTAATTTATATTATTAGTGTTTTTATGTATTATTTATATATATATATTATATATATATATATTAGTTTACTACTTTTCATATATATAGATATATTATATATTAAGCTATATATATATTATATGTATAATTATTTATTAAAAAAATAATTTACCATTTTTGAGGAAAGGCAAAAATGATATTTCTTGTTTTCATTACTTAATTTTGTTGTTATAATAGTTATCAAACTTTATATATATATTATATAGAAGAAAGAATGTACTATGTTATATTGTTTGGTTTTTCGGGGGTGTTTTGTGTTAGGGTTTTATAGATCGTATAATTTATTTATATATCTATTATATTATAATAATATACTATATATTATATTATATATATATAATATATAGTATATATATATATATAAGTATGGTTATGTTAGTAGGTCGTAGGGAGGGCATATTTATTGTATTTGTTGGGTTATATTTAGTATGGGTATGTTAGTATGATGTGTTTTTGATGTTACATCTACCCGTCAGATCTGTTTGTGATATGTTAGTATCCGTCTATATTGTTTTCTTATTGTATTATTGAGTTTTGTGTGTTCATTTTGGATGTTGTTATTGATTAGTGCTATTATAGAGTATTTATTTGTTGTTATATATTGTGGTTATTTTAGTAGATTGATTATGGTAGGTTAGAAGTTATTATTAGTGTTAATATAATTTTAGTTATTATAGTTTTGATAGTAGTATATATCCGTCTATGATCTTGTTTTCAATGTTATAGTTTATCCATCATTCTATTATATTGTATTTTATATTATTGGTGTTGTTAATTATTGTAGTAGTATGTGAATTTATATTATATAAATAATTAGTATATAGTATATTAGTAAATGTATTATATAGTAAATGATATTATATTACTATTATTATAAGTTTTATAATTAATTAATAAATTAATAAAAAGATACCTAGAAGCCATATGAAAAATATCATAATAATTAGTAATCCCAATAATTAAAAATAGAGGCTAATTAATAGTAATTAATATCTAAATATATAAAAGTAACTTATTATAAATAATAGTAACATAATACATTATCATAGGTAATATAAATAATATAAATAAATATAATATATTATAATATAATAATAAATTTAAATTATTAATAATTATCCAATTACAGTTTATTGTAAATGTTTTCTATTGACAGTGGAAAACTAACGTGGCACGTTTTTATTATTGATCCCTCTTGTTTCGTTCTTGTATATGCTATTGCTTTACCTATGGATGACATCACATAGAAAAATGAACCTTCAATTGCAGCCAAAAAATAAGATAGAAATAAAAAAAACTCTTACTAAATCTTAATAACAAATTTCAAATACGGCTATTACTCGTTGCTATGATTAGAATATACGGCTAATCCAAATGTTTATTACTGAGGTATGTGATATAGAAGTGATTAGTTTATGTATGACAGCTAAGTGTATTATGATATAGATTAACTTTCTTAGGGTGTATACCAATGTCAATTTCAAATATTGTAGAAATATTGACTCCTCTACGTAGTAAAAACAATTAATGCTGCTGAAAAATAAAATAAAAGAGAAATGTATTAACTAATCACTTACACTCTCGTCAATATTGTGGTGTTAGGATAGATCAATGTAGCACCTTGATATCTTTTTTAATAATCTTCTTTATTATCAGACAATCAAATTAGTAACCTTTTACCAATAAATGTGAGAATACTACCTAATCACTTGTACAGATTATAATATTATTACATAAATATATTTTACCACCGAAAATAAACCATTTAAATAATATTTAATAAACGCTTTAACACCTTAAATATATCTTAAAATCTATTAAAATAGATAAGGAACGATTGTGTTAATCTTGGTACAGGTGCATTAATCAATAAAGCTAGCAGGACGACACTAATGAGCGAGTGAGTGATCTTGTAAGGTTGCTAGACGGAAAATATGTACATCCTATTGTCTCTGCTATATATCTAAACCTACATATACGTTTTGGCACTCCAAAGTGTATTTTTCGTTATGTGGTACATAAGTCTATGTCTTTTTCATGTAGCTGGAGTATTGTTAATGAACTAGCTCTTTTTATTGTTATACCGCCCATGACTCAACTCTCCATTCTTTTTCCACCAATAAGAACAAGCCTCATTCAGAAAACCAATTTAAATATTGCACTTTAATTACCAAACAGCATTGACAAAATAGTTGTAATGTACAGGCTGGAATTATTCTTAAGATGGAGTGTGTGATGCGATTTTCAATACCTCACGTTATGTGTTGCGGTATGTTAATGATATGTATATATATATGGCCAATAAAATAAATAATGAGTACTTGTGTGTGTAGGTAAGATAAAAAAAAGGACAATCGTCTTCTAGAGAGTCTTATCAGCCTAAATAATACGTGTTGTCTAAACCTGTGTAACATTTTTCGATGTTGCTTCATCGTACTCATTTTACTCGGTATTTTTATATAAAGCAAAAATGTAATACAATGCGGATGCAGTCACCTAAATGTTATTATAAAAATAGTTTTAGTATTCTGATGTTGAATTTAGAAGTATATTTTCTCTCCATCTGTGAACCTTATCATTCTAATCTTATGCAGCTTAGCAATAATTTTTAAATTGTATAATAAATCATCTTGAATTATAACCAGTAAAAAATAATAATAATAATAGAAATGGAATTAATTTGTTATTATTAATTAATTTATTTAATAAATTATTATAGTCAGGTAATTATATAATTTTTAGATAATTAATTCAATTTATGTCATTGAATCACATTAATTAATAATCTGAATAATAATAACGAGATAATTCTAAATATGTGTGTGTGGTAAAGATAAAAAATAAGTAATATAATATATTAATCACATTTACTTAACATATTAAAAACGTTTTTTCAACATTTAGAAAACACAATCTATTCGTTGACGAAAATTCACACATACATTTATATTATATTATCAAATAACTTATCAATTTAAATAACATACACTAAGTATTAATAACCAAATTATTTAATTTGCTCCTTAGTATTGAAGATGGGTTTGCGTAAAGTTTCTAAAAGTATTTCTTTATGTTATCCTTTTCGTTTTCTGTTTAATCAATTTTTCTACGACTAAGAATTCATAACAATAATTAATAATAATAATTAATTTCTAAATAATTGTATAAAATATAATGTCAAAATTAGATTTCATTATAAAAATTCTTAAAAATTAAATTCTGGAAAATTTCTAAGAGCTACACTATATTAACTAACCTAACAATAAAATAGAAAGTTTAGTAGTAATAGTGTTCAACAATTGGTTAACAGTGTGTAAATTTCGGCTGTGTTATCAGATCTTTTGCTGTTAAGAAATATTAGTCATTTAGGAGATCAAACATGAATAAACGTGTCAACTAAAACAATACTAAAAATTTTGTAGATCTTATATTGTAATTATGTAACGCATAAATTTCAGCTGTGATAACTTGTAAATGTGACTTGATAGAGCATTTTGGAATAAATTTTCCTATTCAGCAACAAAAATACTATAATGAGAGCAAACTCAATTTCCAGTTCCGAATATTGTGTTGACCAATGTAATTATATAATTAGAGAATATTTAAAAACTAAAAATTATGATATTTAATATTTTAATCTAACATACACATAATACTAACATTTACAACGTAACAATGTAGTTCAATAAGCATATTATGCAATACAACGAACTATTACTAGATCAGTACAGAAGGGACTAGACATAGTCTCTTCATTAACTTTATTGATAAACATTTTACAAGAAATTCTATATAATTAATAAGTAATATTATAATAATAATATATAATTATATAATAATAATAATAAAATAATAATTAATTATCATATATTAATAATAGACCAAAATTATTTTAAAAATTTAGATTATTTTTTAGTTATTTTTAATTTTAAAATTAAATATGAAAAGTTTTTTGTTAGTACTATAGTATTGGTTGTTGTGTTTATAATTATATATTTAATAAGAATAGAGTGATGATGATAATGGGGGTATTTAGTTGGAATTATGATGAATATTGTGGTAATGGTGATATTTAATATATTATTAATAAGTAATAATAATATAATATTTTAATAATGTTTTAATAATATATAATTGTAAAAAATAAAATTTTAGTTATTTTAATAATTTTAAAATTAAATATGAAAAATATGAATTATTAATTTTATACCAAATTATTTAATAATAATAACAACCTGACCTATATATGATAATAATACATAACTATAACCATAATAATTATAATAATTAATAAGACATATTACCCGACAATATACATCAATTATTAATCACATTTCCCAATTATAATCGTAATTACTCAACAAAATTTACAGGAAAAATATTCAATACAATTTTTAAATAGCTGACAATCTTTATGCTTACAGAACAATAAACCATTAATAATAATTAGTAATAATATTAATAATAATAATAATTCGAATAATAATAATAATAATAATTAATAAAATAATAATAAAATAAATTACATAATAATGTAATAATAATAATAGATTAATAATTAATAATAGAAGGCAATAATAATAATAATGTATAATAATGTATAATAATATATTTAATAATAAATTAATAATAATAATAAATAATAATAATTAATAATAATTAATAATAATAATAATAATAATAATAATAATAATAATAATAATATAATAATGAATAAAATGAATATAATATAATAATATTAGATAAATTGTAAAAATAATAATAAATTAATAATGATAATAATAAATTAATAATAATAATAATAATAAATAATAATTAATAAAATAATGATAATTATAATAATAGTAAGTAATAATAATGTAATAGATATATATATAATGAAATTATGAATTAATAATAATAATAATATAAAATAATAATTAATAATAATAAATAATAATCAATAGATAATAATAATAATAATAATATGCGAATATTCTCGAAAAAAATTAATAATAATGAAGAATAAATGATATAAGGAGTTCATGTCCGGTCTCATTTCAGTGAGGCTAAAAGGAAACTTAACAAAATCGCTGGCATTATTATTATATTTACGTTTTGTCAAAATTAAATAATAATTTTTGAAGCAGCCTAGTGGACTGCCATATATATACTATATATTTATATATAATAGATATAATTTATATATTATATATATTTTATAATGTATAGTATATTAGGTAGAATATTATTATTAAGGTAATGAGAATTATTTATGTATCATTTATGGTTTATATATTAGTATATATAGTATATAATATATTGATGTGGGAGGAAAGCCATTTGTAATGGAAAATGCTCAAAGGGAGGGAGGGTACTTCATCATTGGGAAAGTGATCATGCTTACAACAATAAAAATATATAATAATAGTATAATAATAATAAGTATAATATAAATAATAAATATATAAATAGTAATAATAATAAATAATAAGTATAATAAAAGAATAATATTAGTAATTAAGAATTAATTATAGATAGATAATAATAGATAAATTAATAAATAGATAATAGTATATAATAATAATAATAATAAATAATAATTATAATACTATAAAACATAATCTGACGATTTATAAGATGATAAACATTAGTCATTCATAAATTGAATAATAATAATAATAATAATAATAATAATAATAATAATAATAATAATAATAATAATAATAATAATAATAATAATAATAATAATAATAATAATATAATAATATTTTTTACGTTAATAATGACTAATAGTGGAATAATAATTCAATAATATTTAATAGATATCATAAGTAAGTAATAATATATATAATGAAGTGAAATAATAATAAAAATAATAAATCTAATAATAATAATAGAATTAATAATTATATTAATAATAAATATAAAGTAGTAAGTAATAATTGAATAATAAAACTAGATAATATATAAAATAAATAAATGAATAATAATAATAATTAATAATAATAAATAAACATAATCAAATTTTTTAAATGAATAAGTAACATTAATCATAGTTTCTGGTCAATGATAATAAACTAATAATATTTAGTTTTTAGGAATCAATAATAGTTAATAAACTGATAGTTATAATGTACTTCCATCCATCTACCATTTCAGTGAGGCTAAAGGAAACTTAACAAAGATCGGCTTGCTGATATTCATTTATAACTACGTTTTAGCAAAAAATTTAAATAAAATTGGGTGATTACTCTTGTGTCAAGCCAGAGATATATTATTATTATAATTATACTAATTATACTATATACTAATTAGTACTAATTATAATATATATATACTACTATATTACCTTATGTATATAGTATATAGTATATATATATTGAGGGGAAGAGCCTATTTGAATGTCCGAAAAAATGCTCAAAGGGAGGGAGGTACTTCATCATTGTGGAATGTAGTGATTATCTTGATAACAATATTTGTCATTAACTGTTACCTGAAGCAGTTCCATGGCATTTTTACTAGTTACTATATATATTCATGTTATTGCTTATAAAAATGTTAGTTAAGCTAATAAAAGAAAAGAATATAGTATAGAAGTATATTATATACTTGAGTGAGTTTGTTGCATATAGTATATATATAGTATAGAATAGTATCATTAATAGTTATATCAAAAAGATATATATAAGTATATAGTATATAAGTAGATATATTATATTATATATATTATATATTATAATATAACGTTATCTATATATATATAATAGTATATTAAATATATATTATATATATATATATTATATATATATATTATATATATTATATTATATATATGTATAATATATATAGATATTATATATCTATAGTTATCGTACATTATAGCTATATATGATATACCTTGTATCACACTAATAATATAGGTACTAATATAATATAGTATTCCATAAGATAATATATTGCACTTAGTATATATTAGTATATACAGTATATATAATATATATATATAATATATATATATAGTATAGTATATAGTATATATATATAAACAGTTTCTGTAAACAGTTTCAGCGCTTCAACACCATTTTACTCGATATATAAAATAATTATAGAATATTCAACAAATTCTTTCACTCACAAAATGATATAAAACTTAACGAAAAATATATTTTAATTTTAATAATTTCTTTTTAAGATTTATTTACATCTAAATCTACGCTCTGTATTATATAATTAATAATAATATAATAAATAATAATAATATATTAATAATAATAATATAATAATAATGAATAATAATAATAATAAGAATATATAATAATATATTAATAATAATAATAATAATAATAATAATAATAATAATAATTCAATTCAATTCAAATTCAAAAACGTTTATTCAACATTTAGAAAATACAATCTAGTCATTAAAAAAACAATGGATGACATACATTTTATATTTTTCATCAAATAATTACAATTTAAATACATCAATCCATTATAATAACCAAATTAATTTCCCTAGTATGTGAAATGGTGTTTCCTAATTGCTGAACACTAGTGTTGTGCATCTTGTGAAAACCTGACAAAAAAATGGAAATAATCTTAGGAAAAACGTAAGAGCTGCAACAATAGATTATTAATATAATAATAAGTAAAATAATAATAATAACATTTAACATATATTATTAATAATTACAATAATAATAATTAATTAATAATAAAATAATAATAATAATATAATAATAATAATAATGAATAATGAATAATAATAATAATAATAATAATAGATAATAAGTAATAAAATAATAATAATATAAGAATTATGATAAAGTATTATAATTTATAAAATTTTATGGTAATAATAAACCTAATCAATCTTATCATCATATATAATAATATAATAATTAATAATAATAATAATAATAATTAATAATAATAATAATAATAATAATATTAATGAATAATAATGATAGACAATAATAAACAAACAACAGACAACAAACAAACAAACACAAACAACAACAACCAACATACAACAACAACAACAACAAACAACAAACAACAACAATAATAATATTTACTAATAAAGAATAATAATAATAATTAATATATAATAATAATAATAATAATACGACTATAAATATTAATAGCAATCTAAATATTTGAAATAAAATAAATTAAAAAGTATTATTTCGACAAATTTCGACTGGCCAAAATTATTAACAAAAAAGAAAAAAAGAAATAAGATAATAATATAATAAATAATAATAATTAATAATAAAATAATAATAATAATAATAATAATAATAGTTGTTGAATAATAATCGAGTTGTATAATAATTAATAATGAGAAGAATAAAAATAAAATAATAATAAAGAAATAATGATAAATAATAATTAAATCATGAATAATTATTACACACACCCAACAGAACCTATGTGAAACACAATTAGTAATCACAATGACAATTTTAGTTAAGGGTAATCAGATACTTTGTTTTATGCATATACATCTTCGAGTACAAATTTTAATTAGCTACAATCATGCTTGTAAGACAATAAAATAAAATAATAGTAACAATACTTATAATGATAATTAAAATAAAAAAATAATAAATAATATTGAGAATAATAAGAAAAGAAATGATAAAGAATAATAAATATAATATAATTATAAAATAAAATAAACATATATGATATATACATATAATATATAGTATAAAATTTTTAGCACTGGGAGGGGGCTAAAATTAAATTCCATTAAGAATTTAATTTTGGTGAGTATGTAAATTAAATTTAAAACAAATTTACTTTACACTTTAATTTTAAATATATATCAATGCCTTCATGGTATACAGAAAGACACAGATACTCACTTCATTATTAGTTGAAGATATGATAATTCAAATATAAAGCTGCCTTAGTGTATAAGTTTTTATGCAGCTCTCTACGTTGAACACCAGCTTTGCTTCTAACTCTGTCATTATTATTATTAAATTTTATCCCTCATTTATCCCTGATACAAATTCTCACTTACTTTATTAATATACAATTATATTCTACTGCTAAGTATTTTTATTACGATACTTTTTATTTTTATTCATTCTGAGTTTAGTTTTTATTCAGATTAAAGTATATTATATATAACTATATATATATATATATATATATATTAATATATATATATCTATATATTATATTAAAATAGCTATATATATTTATCTCTGTAATACAAATACATGTATTAAAATATTTATATATATATTATATTATTATATATATATTATATATATATATATATATATAATATATATATATATTATATATATATATCTATATATAATATTAATATATATATATATATATATATGATATATATATATACTATATATATAGTAATATATATATATATACTATATTATATATATATATATATATATAGTATATTATATATATATATATATATATATATATATATATTATATAATATATAAATATATAAATTCTATACTATTATATATATATATACTATATATATATATATATATATATATATTATATATATATATATCATATATATATATATCTCACTTATATTATATTATAATTAAATATATTATATATATATATATACTATATATATATATATATAATTATAATATAATATATTATATCAGAGGTGGACACCCCGCTCATTTAGGGGTTAGTCCGCTAGCCCACCTCCGCACCTCGAGAAAAACGTAGCCGCTAGCCGCTCTCTCCGCAAACTTATCAGACCATCAAACCTCCGCTATCGCAAGTCCGCCCGTCCGCACGTCTCCCGCTAATAAATGTGCGATAAAACAAAATATTCTTAATAATAAATAATAATAATTTAGTATATAGTCCTTACAAAAAAATTATTTATATATTATATATGTATAATTTGAATGAATATTACAAAATCTCAAGATTTTCCTCCTTCCTCCTCAATGTCTTCTTCAAAGGACAAGAGAAGATCCATATTACCTTACAAAAAGATTAGGGCTGCTATAAAATTAAAAGCAGTTAAAGGCTGACCTCTTTGCCCTCAAATTATCCCCACCAATACTAAATATTTGCTCTACGGCAGCAGAACTAGGGAGAGGTGTATTATATTTATGAACAAGTTCAACAAAATCTGCCTATGCTGAAAGGGAAAAGATGTCCTTGGTGAGAGAGGAGTGCTGGTGTTAGGTCACTTCCAGCAGTCCATTGCTAATTCGTACCTTGGCTTAAATGGTTCCCTGTTGTCCCTGTATGAATTATTTATGACCACCTGTCCACCCATAAGAAGATCTATTTCGTCCAAGACCTTTAGTAGAATTCATGAAAGCCTCGACTCCTGCAGAGTCGATGCTACGTATCAGCTCCGGTACTATATTATATATATTATATTATATAAATATATATATTATATATATATATATATATATATTATAATATATATATATACCTATATATATACTATAATATATATATATACTCAATACATACTATATATATATATATATATTATATATATATATTATATATATATTATACTATATACTGTAATAGTATATTATATTCATTATCCTTAATATATATATATATACCATTATTATATTATATATATATATTGTTGCGTTACTCAGCGCCTGTGCTGTGTTGGAATGTGTTTAATCAGTTCTGGTGTAAAAAACCCATTTACTATATATATAGTATATATAGTATATATATATATAATTATATATATATAGTATATATATATATATATATCTTATATATAGTATATATATATATATATATATATAATATATATATTAAGGTTTTACACAGAATGATTTAGACTATTTGCTCCGCCTTAGTTATCACTTATAGTAATAAATAAGTTAATTAAAGTCTATAGATGAGGCGGGAATAGCCTATTCAGTCTATAAAATCAACCTGTAAATGTTATTATTATATTGTATCTTTAAGGAGGGTTGAAATTATTTTTGGAGCTTAATTATTAAAAAAACAGATAAGTGTTAGCTAAAAGTATAATTAGTTATAAACTGACGATAAAAAATTATATTTCTTTATTATAGCCAATAATGAGAATTCTTAATAAGTAAACGTATATTATTCATTTTTTCGAAAAGGGCGGACTCTGCACGTGCGGAAACTTTTTGAGTCCGCAGTGCGAGTCCGCTTAGATTTTCCCCTACTGCACGTCTGCCGCACCTATTCTGGTAGTCCGCCCGGAGCGGACTAGCGGGCGGACTAGCGGACTAATGAGCGGAAGTGCCCACCTGTGATATATATATATCTATATATGACTATATGGGCTTACTATACTTATATATATATATATATATATATAGTATATATAACTATATAGTATATATAGAGTATAATATTATATATATATACTGTATATAATATATATTATATAGTATATATATTATAATATATATATATATATAATATTAAATCAATTGAATATAAGATTTTTCACTGCAGGACAAAAATATTTTGCATTAGATTGGTGAGGCACCATTTTAACTCTTAAAGCCTTTTCATTTAAATCTGGCCTCCTCTTTTGTTTGCTACTACAGTACTACAAAATTCTATTTCTGCATAACATTTGCAGTGTTTTCTAGGGCAATTCTTTAAAATCGTTTACCGGGCCCTTATTTTAAAGAATTACTCGGTTTTTTAAACACCATCAGTATTTGTCAATCGTATATAGTCTTTTAAAATCAATTTGAATAAAGGAAAAAAAAATATATAGAGCACAAAGAACTAATTTCGAACTACTGGTAGACCTCGATAAATGTTTACATTAATCATCTATAGGTTCTAAGCGCGTCATATTTTAATAATTTAACCCCTCTAAACTCAAAATGGGTATTTTTATTAATCTATCAGCCTACAGTAAAGGAAGAAAAGTTATATTGCCAACATATGAAAGTATAGAGACAGTAAGAAGCCCACATGGGCCTAACGAAGACGTGCCCTTAGTCATACTTGAATAAATAGGCCCATCGCCCAACATGCTCCTGCAAAACCCACACAGCACCCCTTAGGGATTGTCAATATCTTACATAGTATACACCAACTACTACTACAAAAGCAAAAACTATGGATAATGTGGCAATGGCTAACCACTCTACGATTATACATAAACTTAGTCTATACCTACAGCATTCAGTTTTTACCTTAATAAACTAACTTTAAATGCCCACAAATTTGGCTTTATCAAAAACATATACTCCATGATGCCTAACCATCCATATACTAATCCAAATCATTTTGCAAGTGAGTTACACTCGGACAGCCTAATGCGGCAAATCATTCCAAAAATTAAACAACCCCTAATACTGAATGAATGTTTTCTTACATCAAGAATACATGTCTTTCTTTTTCATAATTTTCTTACTGTGTCCCCTGGTCTCCTGTTCCTTGGTCGACTATAAAGAATTTATTGCGTCTCAGTATTATTTGAGATGCAAGACAAAAGGCTATTTTGCTAATCTTTGGTATCATAGTCCGCTCTAGAATCGCCTTTTCTACTCGGAAACACTCTTACCTCCCTACCCCCAGAAATCATCCATCCTGCTTCTCACGTCTTGCCCTCTCACACCTCTCATTTCCTATTTCATTTTTTCTTAAATAAGGGACCCAAACTGCTGTACAATAACTTAATACGTTTCCCTGTTTCTCATGACAAAATCGCACAAGTTATAAGGTCTAGAATGTCCAATATTGTAATGAACATTAAAATATATTGACTTGCTACGTAGAATATAACTGTATTAATAATTTAAAATATTGTTTACTAGTCTATTTTTTTTTTATTCTTATTTCAAATTTTTATTGAAACTTAAATCACTTTTAAATCTATTAAAATACAAATCTCTTCATTCAATTTTAAAACAAGAGAATTAAAACAAAAAAGAAGGGAAAAAATCTGTAAATACTATATACTAGTACCTAATATTATATATAGTATAACTATTTATATATTAGTATTATTATATATATAGTATATATATATATAATTATTATTATAGGTATTATTATATATATATTATATATATATATATATATAATATATAGTATATATATATATACTATATATTATATATATTATATTAAAGTAAATGTTTTTAAAAATTAATGTAATTCGACACTGTGCGGAACTCCAATAAAACATGCAATGATTAAAAATATTATACTATATATAGTATATATATATTAATATATATATATATATTATGTAATATATGATATTATATTATATATATATATATATATTATATATATATATATATATTAATATATATATACTTATATCATATATAATATATGAACGTTATTATATATATATATATACTATTATATATATATATATATATATATAATATATATATATATAATATATATAAATATATGATATATATAATATATCATATATATATATATATATATATATATATAATATTATCAGTGTGACGGCTCGTGGTCAAAATTCTTGAGTAGGGCAAATAATATTATATTATATTATATACTCATTAATATATATATATATATTATTAATATATATATATTATATTATATATATATATATATATATGTTTCAGAGGTATATACTTATCTATTGTACCATCTATATATATGCGTTATAGATTCTAGTGTAGATACTAAATATTGATTTACTTACATTTTTTTATAAAGAAGATCAATTTTCCTTTCTTTTCTTTGCAGCTCAAAACTTTCTATTTATTTTTCATTGCCAATGATTTAGTCACTGATACTTCGGTTAAAAGCCTCCTTTTCTTATTGAAGTAAAGACAAGAATGCACAGGCGTTCCTGTCCTATGTATTCGTGCAGCTTTTAATTTTGCCGATTTAAGGCATGTGAAAAAAACTCCATTTCTTACTGAGGCTGTAGTTGCTGGAATGGTACCAATGAGACTAAAAAATCTAAAAGTTTGCTGTAGTGTTCTACATAAGTCATTCTTCCACAATATTTTTCAAAATAGATTCTACATCTTTATCTCGAAAAAGTTTGCTGTTTTCTTCTGCATAGACTATATACACTCGTTTCGGAGAATATTTTGATTAAAATAGTTTCCGTGAGTGACCATTAACGACTCAGAGAATCGTTGGGAAATATTTTTTGAAATTTTTGTCAAAAACTGACTGGAATCTGCAAGTTCGAGAAATTTTAAAGCTGACATATCTGGAGAATCCGAGGTTACTTTATTTTGAGTAGTCAATATTGATCTAAGACATAATAGTATTCAGTAAAAGATTGATACAATAGTCGTTTCAAATTTGACAAAATCAAAATTTTATTTCCATTTTTTAATTTCAATTTTCGCACCTTTAAAATGCTTTTTTTTATTTTAAACTTTCGTCTCCTGCTTCAAGTTACTCGTAAAGATTTTAGAGTATTTTGATGTTTGTAAATTTCAAACTTTTAGATATATATATATATTATATATATATATATATATATATATTATATTATATATATATATATAGTATATATATATTATATTATATATATATTATATATATATATAGACAATGCAAGAGAATGAATAGTTTCATATTGCACATTTATGAACATTGATTCAATTAGTGCTTACAACACTCGAAAAAAATTTAGTAACTTTCTTAAAACAAACTTAAGCGCAAATACATATTCAAACTATTCCCACTGTATTTTTACAAAACTAAAGCTCAATACCTTTATTAAAAACACACAAAATCCGTAATAAAAATAATTATGGAAAAGCGTATTATTATCAAATAGAACTGCACGCACAATCTTTATTATTTAATAACCAAAAATATTGCAACTGATCTGAGGCACGAGGCAATTCTATATTTGTAGCCGAATTTGAGCTCAAACGTGTTTTTCACAACGACTTCTAACGTTGAGTCACATAATTATTGATGAATGAATTATGTATGAAGCAATATTAAGTCGATAAGAGATGATCAAGTTAGCATAAACTAATTATTAATAGTTAATTATTATTGTTATAATTATGATTATTAATAATATGATTATTATTTCTTGCTAATGCAATTTAAATAGGGATTATTTAAAAAAAAACATGACTGATACTGACTCTTCAGGCACATCCAAAGTTGCCTTGCCCTATGAGATAAAGGAACTATATTTTTTCGGACTCTCTGAGAATTAACCAATTGCACCGATCCAGCTACTATTAAATAAGAATCCGAGTCAGAAATTGATGCCGCTCTTAAAAGTCTAGATTCGAACCAAATCCATTATATATATATATAATATTCATATACTATATATATATACGTTTAAAATATGTATTATAATATACTATATATATATATAGATATATGACTATACTCATATAGTAAACTATATATACTTATATCTACATACTATATATAATTATATATACTATATATATATATTATCTTTTGACTTTTTAATATTTTTTGGGTCAAGTAAAAAGTCCGATTTTGCCTACTCTGCCTACCCCAAAAGCCGCCACTGATATCTTATATATATAAACTACGTGAGCCGTTTGTGCATTATAAAATTATCGAAAGTAAGTCTATTATTTAGGTTGAGTTAGGTTAGTAAGGATTATTCAGAATCTTCAACAACTCAAAATAAGGTATGCGGGTCATTCCAACCACATGCCGACATATATATTAATATATATACCTATATAAATATATACTATAGTATATATTATATATTATATAGTATATATATATATAGATATATTATATATATATATATCATATATGTATATATAATGATATTACTCTAAAATACAGGTCTATTTTCTAATTCAATATACTAAAACCATTTCTATAATAGACTATACTACCTCATCCACCCTACTACCCCCTCCTTATCGTATACTACTAATTTATATCATGACCCATTAAGGATCACTTACGACAAATCATACAAATATTTAATGCAAATCTAGACTCCAGGTTAATTATTAAGGGATAAATAAAATGTTTTTTTTTTTCTTTAAAATTTCTTTATTTACATTTAAGCATTTGGAAAATAAATTTATTAATGTTTATGAATAATTGTAATTTTTCACAAGTAATTATACTAACATGAAATTCGTGATAATAAAATGCACACTGTGTTCAAAAATATAAAAAAACCCGAATTACGATTAAAAAATATCCATCGCCAAAACACACAACAAAAAAAACAAAAGATATATATAAAGGTAAAATTACCAAAAGAATTACTGCAAATCATCACAAAAGTTTTAAAATCTTATATTTAATCAAAATATAATTTATATTTCAAAGTATTAAAGTATTTAATTTGATCTTATCAATTCGTTAAATATCTTAACAATTTGGTGTAAATAAATATGTAATTTTTTTAAAGTTAAGTTAAAAATAAAAATCAATATTTAGATTCTTGAATCCCTAACATGTTTAAAGAAGTAATTATTATTTTTTTATTTTAATGACGCTTGATGAGACCAACTGCATTTTTAAATTGAAGATGTTCTGGAGAAGTTGTCTTTATATCATCAAAGTATGCAGTCAGTACATTCATTCTTCCTAATGTTCACTTTAGGCTTCAACAGTACTACTAGTAGTTTCTCCTTCAGCAGATGTAACTTCACTTTTGGCTTCAATAGTACTACTAGTAGTTTCTCCTTCAACAGCTGTAACCTTACTTATGTCTTTGCATTCTGTTGGTGGGGGTAATGTATACGTCTGTCAAATAGAAAAATGAAAAATAATATATTTACGGAGGGTTAAATAATATTGTCATTTCAAAACTTATTACTTTTTTAAAGCTAAAAATATAATAAAACTTTTTATTTATAGTAACATATCTTTTTCTTGTTAAACAAATTTTGTTTAAATAATATATTTCAATTTATTTGCAAAAATGAAATAAATGAAGAACTCAACAAGTTAATGAAGAAAAAAAGATATATGAAGCGAAGTAATTTCCTCTGAAGCTACAAAGTTGGGAAGCAAAATATGTAAAAAGGTTTCCGTTTCAATTGTGAGAAGCAACAATATTGAAATGAGAAAGAAAAATTGATTTAGAGAAAGACTGAACAAATCTTCTTTTTTTAGAACTCATATGACCATGGAGTGAGAAAATACATGAAAGAAATTTGCATTATTTCTTTCACCTCTTTCGCTCTCAGCAATTTTATTAAGGTACAAGTTCATCTAATAATAATAATAATAATAATAATAATAATAATAATAATAATAATAATAATAATAATAATATAATAATATAATTAATAAATAATAATAATAATAATAATAATAATAATAATAATAATAATAATAATAATAATAAAATAAATAAATAAATAAAAAAATATAAAAATAAAAAAATAAAAAATGATCAAAAATAAAAAATAATAAAAAAAAAAAATAATAATAAATAGATAATGATAAATAATAAATATTATAATATACTATAATAATATATTATAATTATAATTATAATGCAAACCTCGCTGGCTTCGTATTTAGGCTTGTAATAGTCGTATACCCTGACAGTACCAGGTTTGGGATCTTCGACATCTATTCCTTCTAGTCTAAGAATCCTAAATGACGCACAAATTTCTTCAGCAGTAAATTTATTTACGTAGATTTCAACTTTACTTTTAGTTTGATCAATTTCATAACGCTTAAATAAGCCAGTTCCATCATTTATAAGTTCATCCAAATCCTCTCTCACTGGAACATAAGCTGAAACCAAATTAACTTCAATGATCGCCATGTTCGAACTCTCGCCATCTAGAAGGTAGGCTGCACAAACTTTTATTCTCTTCGTATTACATTCTACATCGGGTTCAGTTGTAGTTGTTACATTTAAACTGAATGCTTCATTTGCCTCGCCTTCTGGTACGTTATACCGAAGAACTTGCTGAAAGTTTAAAAATGAGATAGAGGAGTTAAACTTATAAAAACAGAATCCTAATGCGTATCTCAACTTTTAAAATTTAGATAGGGTTATAAATACAACGGTTTTCAGGCAGCTATCCAATAAGTTGAAAATTGTAAAAATTATATGGTGATCAGCCTTTTTTAATTAAAAGTTTCTTTTTAAAAGAATACTGTATGAAATCTCAAGAAAAACTGCAAGATGCTGCTACTACTAACTACTACTACTACTACTACTACTACTACTACTACTACTACTACTACTTACTAATAATAATAATTAATAATCAATAATTAATTATTATAATAATAATAATAATTCTATTTAAAAAGAATACTGAGTGAATAATAATTAATAATAATAATAATACATGCAATAATTATTAATAATAATAATAATAATAATAATAATAATAATAATAACTAATGGAAATTTTATTCTTCCTGGAAACTACATATTGTATATTTTCAACAAACTTTCTAAACATGATGAATGCACAAGGCGGTGAATTAAAACGATGTAATTAAACTCAAGGGTTATAAAATAAAAAAAAAAAAAAAAAAAAAAAAAAAAAAAAAAAAAAAAAAAAACAAAAAGTAATGTTAATTTTATAATACCTGAAGTAGAACACAACCCTGCCCATCAATAATTCAAAAGGTAATTGAATTACGGGGACTGTGGGAAACGCCACTGATTGTTGAAGTAATTTATTTTGCTCGTTGATACTGAAAGATTCATCAACAGTTCCCATAGTCACCTTAACTGTCAAATCTACAGATCCTACAGTTTTGTTGGAATGTAGCAAGAGCTTGAAGGGCTATAATTGTGTCCTTTATTAAAGAGGATAAAAAGTTATATATATATATATATATATATCATTATATATATATATAATATAATATTATATAGATTATATATCATGTATATCGTAGACCTATATACTATTTATATGATACTATAGGTATATACTACTAGATACTATTATATATATATATGAAAGATAAATTTATCTATATAGCTAATACTCGATTCACAGTCTCCCACAGAACTGCTTGGTGGAGTTTGTTGCAGATTCTGAATGACTTAAGAAATTATAATTACCCGAGATATTTCAAGTAACCTTTAAAGAAATGTTTCATGCAATGTCTTCTTCTAGCTACCCTATCTTCTTTCAAACTATTTTCATTTGCCCATACTAATGCCCTTTAATATTAATACGTCCTTTACTCGACAAATCCTTTTCATTCAAAACTTACCAAGGTACCAATCACCAAAGACATAAAAATCCTTGCTTAAACTAATCGACAAGTCATTCAATCTAAGCACGTGTCCGTACTTTGTCAGTAAGCTTTAAATTGCTCAGTCCACTAGAAATCACTCTTAGCAATATGTATCTCTTATCGCAGCATTTCTAATCCTATCCATTCTCTTCACCCTACAAATATCTCGTAAGTTTTTCATGTCATATTATAATATACTACTTATATAGTATAAGTATATATATACGTTATATATATACTAGATATATATAGTATATATATGTATATATATCTACTATATAATATACTATATATATATATATATATATCCAACTATCTTAAACGTGTACTTCAACGTAATAATATATAACTTCGCCTGAGGTCCCTATATTATAAGCCGTATATATAGTATATATCGTATATATATATATACTAAATATATAAATATAAGATTACTCATATTATATAGTATATATTAAATAATATTAATATATAATATATATATATATATATATATATTATTATATATATTATATATATTATTATATATAGTATATATATATAGAGCGTATATATATGGCATTCGTCAATAGTAGCGGTTCATCCCCTGCCCTCGGTCGGGCTCCATCAACCATCACCCCTTCACAATAAAATCCCCTCCATTCACTCCTTACTATGCCCTTTCTTCTCGCCTCTGCCTCTGCCAAACTCACACCTCTCTCCTTCAGACATTCGCTTCACTGACTCAATCCACTTTTTTCTTCGGTCTCCCAGCCGGTCGAATTCCAACACACCTCACCACGTATACATTCCGCTTAACCAATACCGACTGTCATTCATCATTTCGCATATGCACAAACCATCTCAACCGTACCTTTCATTTTATTCTCTCATCTACCCTTTCTTCACACCACATGAACTCTCTAATTTACGTTCATCTCCTCATTTTTATCAATTTCTTTTAACACTTAACACGCCCCTAGCATTTGTTCCATCTGAACCACGCTTGAACTTTTTTAGATCTATTACCTCTTATCCAGACCATAGTCTCACTTACTATACATTAACACAGACATTAAATACATTAATATTTTAAAAATAAACCCCAAAATTTAAGTGACTTCTCACTACTATACATTACCCTCATGTAAGACCCCTAGCCGCACTCCAGACTTAGTCTCTTTCACGTTCACCAACGATTTAATTTGCACAAAGCCACTTCTTGCTATTCACCACTTTCCTTACTAACCACCCTGCATTTCCAGCCGTTCCTTTTCATCCAACATATATCCTAAATATTTAAACTTCAATCCAACTTTTTCCAGCTGTTCACCATCTAACATTAACTTCACACAAAGACTCTCATCACACTCACAACCATAAAACCTTACTCTTATCTACGTTTACTTTCCAACCCCCTCCTTTTTACCCACACCCCTGGCCCCCAAAAAAATCTCTCTTTTAACCCCCCAAAAAAAATTCCATTTCTCTTCT
>JABUQX010084270.1:0-34904 GCA_015478945.1 Trachelipus rathkii | reverse complement strand
TGAACTACAAAAATTTTTTCAACGGATTTCACTGAAATACTTGCCATACGGCATAAATTTTATGAAATAACTCACAAATAGCAGAATTAAAATTAGAAGAATGTTTTTTTTTTTGATTTTTTTGCTAAATTCTCAACTTTTTTTTTCCTCCAATAAAATTTTAAAAGTTATCAGAAATATACCAAAAGTATTATTATATATTGCCATGAATCAACATCACAAAATGTAGATTTCAAGTATACCAAAAATGAAAACAAAAAAAAAAAAGTATAAAAAAGCGTTGGATTTTTTTATACCCCGAGATAGCAGCTCAATGAAAAAAAATTTTTTTTAGTAAAAATATTCAAGAAGTTAGTTGAACAAGCAACTGTGAAGCCAGTGGCAAAAACTGTCGGGTATACAACCAATTTATAAAAATAACAAAAAAAGGTTTCTCGCCAATTTTTACAAAGTTGTAAAAATTAATTCTGTTTTAATGTATAGTAATAGATATCTGCTATCAATTATGAAATTTTTTTTTTTTTTTTTTTTTTTGCAAAATAAAAAAAAAATCGTAATAACTTTTAATATATCCAAAATACAAACTTTCAAGCATGATAAGTAGAAAAGGAAACACATTATTGTGTAAGATTAAATTTTTTGTGATACCAAACGCTTTTCGCTGTTCATGGGGAAAAACTAATAAAATTTTAAAAAGTTTTCCCGCAAGTAGCAGCAAAACAATTATAATACAGAAAATTTCAAATGAAAAACATTTGATACACCCAGCTCTTTACAAGCCTTACATGCAATTCCGAATTAAAATTAGATGAATAAAAATGTTTACAAATATAACCAATCATAAAAAAAAAAATTTCGCAAACTCAAAAATAAAAAACCCTGAAAACTTTAATTATTATTTATACAATAATTTGAAATTTACAGAGTGTATATAATTGGGAAGTAGACATTTTTTGTATTAGAGAACATATTTTTGAACCAAAAACTGATTAGTACCACTAATCAGAACCATTTCTGTGTTCAATTTTATCCGTGAGATCAATGCCAGTGTTAAAATACCAAATATTAAATTAAATAGAATATGCATATCTTGTAGAGGTACACAAGCTGTGAAAAATTTCATTGCATCGAGTAAAATATTAAAAAAGTTACACACCACCTGTTCTATTATTTAAAAAAAAAAAATTTTTTTTTGGGCTATTTTCATCTCTACTGAGATACTCTATTTTTTGTTCGATCAAATTTCGCTTTAAAATCATGGACTACTAGGCAAGATTAACATTTTTGTTTAATTAAATGTTTTGTAAACTCAAGGCTGTTTGCGCTGCATATGGAAAGAACTTTTAAAATTAGAAATTTTCCCATTGACACAGAGGCAAATCCCCGTTCTCCATACAAAAAAAACTTATTTAAAAACAAAAAAATTATGATCTTCCCCAACTATACTTGCTCCAAAAGTTTCGTGCTGATCGCATGATGAATAATAAATAAGTTATCGATTTTTCATGTATGACATATCAAAAAATTGAATACCCCCCCATATCCCCCGGTATATTGTGAATAAAATATTTTTTTTGCATGTGAAAATATATCTGTTCGAAAAAGCATTAAATTCTACACTAGAAAGTGTTAAAACCTAAAATTCATAGAATTGATGATTTACTACCCTCAAAAGTTAGGAACCCTAACGCGCGCAACGTCCCCTTACAGTATTAAAAACTGGTCTTCATGATCTGTAACATATACTTTATTCAATAGAGTAAGAAAAAAAAAAAAAATATCCTTCCTCTATAGAAAACAGAAAGCCTTTAGAAAAGTCTACACAGTCCCCACCAGTAGATTCACAATTAAAAAGACAAAAAATATTAAATTTTGGGTAATTTCAATATTATAATGTTGATGTAAAATTAATTTTAAGCATTTTTGTTATATATTTTCCTTATTTTCTGTGAGATAAAAAAAAAAAAAAAAAGCATCCATATCTAAACGGTTTTTTGTTTAGTCCAAAAAACTCTTGAAGTTTTAATATATTTAATTGTTGTACATTAGGTTCTTTCCCATTCCCCCTTATACAACAGCTGGCCAAACAAAGATTTTGCGGAAAATATTGAGGTCATTTTATAATGAACTGTTGCCCTGATTCCGAATAAGACCTCCGTTTTCCTAGATTGCCTCCGAAGTTTTGAGATACAGGTGTCACAAAAAATACATTAACAACAACAATGTTAGGTTGTAACGTAATCACAAAAAAAAAAAAGAAAAACACGAAAGATATATATTCAAATTGTTATATGATAAGTACATAAAATGCTTAATAGTCAAAACATTCAATTTCGAGTACAAAAGAAATTAATGCATTACAGATCGCTGTCTATATGATTGTCTTCTGTGTGCAAATGGACAGGTTGCACGTTGAAGGCTCAACCAATAGTCTGCCATCATTGTTGTGTAATCCCATCTTCTTCTATAACATCCTATTAAAACCAGGAAACTGCATCTTAATGAACTATGTAGAAAGTGAACTTTTATGCTCATAGCATTCAATTTTTGAAGTCGAAAAGCATTTTACTTTAGCTACATATTTGGCAAATTTATGGTTGCCCAAAAAGTTCTGAACAAAACCAAGATAAAACTTTTCCAGGCAGATGATTCAAATAATCAGTCAGGGAAAGAAATTTCCATCCTGATGATTTGGCGAATTTAAAGGCCGCTAAAAGATTCCAGCTTTTGAGTTTCTCCATACTCAACCCTGAAAAAAATTCTGCAAATATATTGAAACATCACCATCTTTGTCTAGGGCGCCTAACAAATTGCTTCATCAGTCCAAGTTTGATGTGAGTTGTGGGAAAATAATTATTCCCCTGTTTTTTGCACGTTGGTTCGTTAATGATATTTATGCACCTACAGTCATTTTCCCTAGCAGGCCATACAACTTTTTCCCAGTGGTCTTCTTTAGCCCTACTATCCCACAAGCATATGAAACAAGGGTACTTAGTATATCCGCTTTGCTGCCCAAGTAAGATGTTGACCATATCAAATCAACGCATATAGACCGCTGGTGTTCATTATATCTAAGCTTCTGCAAGATCATTCTTATATTTTCATATTCCTCTTTCAGTTTTTTTTGAGTGACCTATTGGAATCTATGCATAACTATTGCCATTCAATAAAACACACTTCAAGCTTCTCGTTGAACTATCCATAAACAGTTGCCAATCTTCTGGTTGGTATTTAGGTAACCCCATTTGGAGTAAGAGTCTAGGGATGTTCATACACTATATTAGGCCTTCTTCAATGAAATTTGGAAGTACTACCTCTCTTGTCTGAAAAAAGTTATTTTACATTCGGCCTTGAGACTGTTCTTTTCACTTAGTCTAGATGCTAAAAGCTCAATCTTGCTTGGAGAGACTTAACTCTCGTACTGAATCATTGATCTCTTCCTGGGAGAACTGTTGCTGTGTAGAAGTACTTTCTTCATATTCACTACCACTATCTGCACAACCAAATCCTGGATATCTCTTCATTCAGACAATGCTAGGTCTGGAGTGTAGTTGAACACTGGATGGCACATCGTTGGAGTGTTGGTACAGTTGTCCTTGCTGATCCCAATCCGGATTTACTCCAAATTTACGTATTCTTTAACGATTGATACCTTTCACATTAACCAAAACAAAAATAAGTCACTGTAGTGGTTCTTGGCTCCCACCATACCATAGGCTAGACCAAAAATTCTAAACCTTTTCTTCATCCATTTTTCACTGATGTAGATTTTCGACACGTTTTACAACCATATGGGGAGCCCAAGACTTTTCTTGGTTCCGAGTTTTATTCCAAAGTATGCCAGATATGCTGCCTTAAAAGGTTAGTAATATTTCTTCTTTGGTTCTCCTGGCAATATTCACCACAGATGTAGCAGAATACATTGGGGTTATTCAAACAGGCTCTTCGTGAAGGACTCATAGTGTTTTGAAAATAGAAAAAATAAATTATATTATAAAGGTAAGCCCCTTAAAAAGAAAATAAAAAACTATATATGCTTTAAATATGCATTTAAAAAAGATATGTATAAGAGTAAATCTGGAAACCCTGTATGTCAAGAACTAGAGCCAATCTTGGAAAACTAATGTCATTTCTGAAATCAGCACACCCAATATACTATAAATTCGATAAAATATCCTTGGCAGCAAAAAAAAAATTTTTTTGTTGGCCAGTGCAATTAAACAACTTACTAAAAATCAACCAATATGACCTTCCCTCCTCCCAATTCACCACTCAATTAGAAGTACTCAACACCATTTAAAAACCTTAAAAATTCATAATCAGAAGGATCAGATAAAATATCAAATTCATCTCATAGGAACGAAGGTCATTGCAACCCCAACTCAAATATTTAAAGTAGCTTGGCTGCACTATCCCCCGTAAGGTTAATCCTAAATAGAATCTCTCCTTTGATCCTATCACCAAGGATTTGGATAAAAACTACTCTACTAACAGATTTAACACAAAACGCCCTCCGTTTTAACCAAACTCCTCCTCCCCACTTCTTGCAATCTCCTAGTAGCAATAGATATCAACTAGGCTTTTGATACAGTTCCACATTACCTTTTAATAGATGTAAAGCAAATTTTTTATCCAGTCTTACAGCTAGTTGTACAAGGATGCTACTCCTGTACAAACAAATTATGTAGTCCCCCCACCCCCTCAGGGCATCATCCTTTCACCAATACTCATCTTTTTATGTATGACATACCACATCCCCTTCTATAAAAATATCAATAGCCTAACAATCACATCCTAGAATTCTTTTATAGATACAACAAGCAGAGAACTACTACAATATGTACACCAACCAGAACAATTACTATCAACGAAAATTACGGTTTAACCTCAAAAATCCTCTACACATTACTTAATCCCAAGATAAAAAGAGAATCAAATATTCCTCCAGTAGTTTTCCTATTAAACAACTCTCCCTAAAATAATTTATCCTAGGCTTTAATTTTCATACACATGACATTCACCCCCTATATAAACAATTACTTCTAGAGCCACACACAAATGAAAACATTAACAAATAAATTTTGGCTAACATAGAGACCCTCACAATAGTATACAGACAAACCTTCTTAAACTATACATCACCTGTCTAGGCACTAGCAATATCAGTCCAATATTCAGAAATTGGAAGCTGTACAAAACAAAGCTTTCAGGATAACAGGCTGCTTTCCCTCCACACCCAGTCACCGCCTACTAACCAAAACAAAAGTTCTTCCTATGAGATCCCATCTTGACATGACGAGCTGTCAGTGTTTTAAGTAAATCGCTCAACAGATCAACCTCTACACCAAGAAGGGAAAAAATGAAAAATGCCATACATACAAACACCCCCCCCCCCCTCATCCTAGACACTTCCTTTATTGAAAACATTCATACTCATTTAACCCAAAGAACTATTTCCACATAACAAAATAACATCATACTCCAAGTTCATCAACCTGAAACATCTCTACTGAACAAACTTTGTACCATCACACCAGAGTAATGCTGTCCTGTCTACTCTGAGTGCTCCCCCCCCCCCCCTTTTCAGGAATATAGTCATAATAATAGAACTAAGCATTCAGTCTAATAAAGTTCGCAATAGCAAATGTTTAAAAAAAAAATTTTTTTTGAATTATATTCTGATGACTTTTACATTAAAAGTTCATTTCTACATATAAATATATACATTCTTCAGATTTGAAAATTTACTGTCCTACAGTCTTTGCCTGTTTTTTCAGGCTATGGCCTAAAGCTGGAAATGCCTATAACTTAATATTCAGATGATTTGCAACAAGTAAAAAGCAAAATGCAACTTCCTTTGACCCCTACCTAAGACATTGAATTTTTTTATATAAAGTTCACACCACGGGCAATAGCCCCTATTCTAGGAGGGAAACTTCCCTAGGTAATTTCTACCTTGGATCCGGATTAGGGATCGAACCCGGGCCCTTGCCATGCGACATGCTCTACTGATTGAGCCATGGTAGTGACAAATTTCAGGTGATTTTCTGTTATTGATTTGCTTTTTCATTTAAACAAAAAACTATTTTCAATGTTTTGTAGTTCATCACCTGTAATTTTTGTTGAAATGACTTTAAACTATACAAGGATGAGGGTGGGGTGTATCTAAAAATTTCTGCATTTTCTGATATCTGCCACCAAATCTCAGAAATGCTCGAATTCAAAAAAAAAACTGAAAATTTTCAAAAAAAAATTAGTGATCCAAACATGAAATTTTTCTGCTATTCATAAGTCGGGAAGATTCACTTTTTTTTTTTTTTTTTTTTTTTTTTTTTTTTTTTTTTTTTTTGTTGCAAGCTTTTGACATTGGATGTAATTTCAAAAAATTTCACTAATCTAAATGAATATTAATTTAAGAATTTTTTTCTGCTTGCCCAATCAAAATGTTTACTACTATCGTTACCTTTCTAGAGACTTTAAACAGTTAGACTTTGATACGATTTCATATGTATATGTTCTCAAAAACCTGGGTACCACCCTTTCATTTTGAAGTAAAATCCAAATATTTAGAGGTTTTATGTTCATATCCACACATGATTCTAAATTTTGCAAGTCTGTTTTGATTTGCTTGCCTAGTATGAGTAATGTTATCTTTTACACATTCAAGGGTGCATTCCTTTAAAATATTGATTTAGATCTTGCTCTGACAAAATTTACAGTACTTGACTTCATTAACAATTAAGGCAGGATGGTGAGCCAGAGCTCATTAATTTTTACATGATGCCATCAAAGAAATTTTATTGACTGCAACCCTAGTTATTTCAGTATAAATTAAAATTTATATAGTAATTTATTTTTTTCTTTGGATGAGGACCAAAGTTGCTTCATTCATTGATAACCTTTTTCATTTTTCCATGTGATGACATTTAAATATTGCTACATTATGCTACAATTTTAAATTATTTTGAAAGGTTGGGATTGCTGGTGATAATTTTGAAGAGTTATTTTCTCTTACAAGAATACAAATTTCATCAGTAGAAAATACTCGGAAGAATTTTGAAGAAATCTGTGAAGCCTTGATATCACTCCTGTATTTTGGATGTCTCTATGGAGATACAAATAGACATGGTCTTATTAAAAGTATAATAACCAGCTTTTTAGAGAAATGTAAGTTAAATTTTTTTTTAAAATTTGATAAATACTATGCTCACTTAAAGTTATTAAACAATTGCATCACAGTGATATAAAACTAATTTAATTCTTGGAAATGGGGATCTTGGGCTATTAGTGTTAGCATGGTTTAAATTCATTAAATATACAATCTGAGGGTTGAAATATATATATATATATATAATATATATATAAATAATATAATATTATATATATATATATATATATATATATATATAATATATATATATATATATATATATATATATATATTCCATTCACCTCCTTTCCCAGATTGGGGGTGAGGTGTGTAGTATGCACCAGAAACAATAGTAGAATAATATGAAAATTAAAAAGAGTGGTTTCCCCCTTACCTCTCCTTTTATATATACCCTGCAGTGAGAACTCGTCGCAGTGACAGGACTGCAAAGGACCCTCACTGTGGCATCTCAATGTAGGGTTCATCTTCTGGGCTATGCCTACAACCTAGCAATAATTATAATATACTCGTATTATTTAACTTCTCGCCTCTATCAAACTCTCGTTCCTTTACTGACTCATTCCACTTTTTCTTCTGTCTCCCAACACTCGCCACTACACAACTGCTTAACCAACTGACTATCATCCATCCTTTCCATATGACCAAATTTCTATGTACTCTCATTCCTTTCTTCACACCACAAGTCCCTATATTTCTCATTTTATCAATTCTCCTCCCACCTAACACACCCGTAAGGTTGTCCATCTGAACACGTACCTTGGATCTACACCTTAATTTCAGACCAGACCATAGTTTCACTACTATACATTTAAACAAAGTAACAACATACCCTCATACAAAACCCTAGCTCGCTCAAGACGGTCCCTAGGGATTTAACTGCATCAACTACGTTTCTACCATTCACAACTTTCCTATTACACTGCATCATGTTCAAGACAGTCCCTAGGGATTTAATTACAACAGCTACCTTTCTACTATTCACAACTTTCCTACTACACTCCGCATAAATCCTAAATATTTAAAATCAACTTGTTCCAGTTGCTCACCATCTAATAACTTCACACTGCAGACTTCCCTTACTACCATAACCTTCTCTTATCCACATTTACTTTCAAACCCCTTTCTTTTACACACCCTGGCAAACCCCTATACCAATCCTCTCAAACTCTTCAGATCGCCACACAAAACCAAATTATCTGCATATAATAAGTAGGGCACCCTCCACTCCATTCTCCATAGTTCTAACATCCCCGTCCACCCCTATATCTAATTTTTTCATAACCCCATCCATATACAAATTGAATAACCAAGGAGACATAACAAATCCCTACCTCACTTATCTATTAATATTAGACCAATCGCTTTAATCTCTGTTTACTCTTACACATGCTTCATTATCGTCATACAAACTTTTGATTCCATTCAGATGCCCACCACTAATGCCTGCTGTAGAGCTTCCCTATTAATCCTCCTATCATATGCCTATTGCAAATCCATTAAACCTAAATAAGATTTATTATTCTGATTTTCTCAGTAATTTGTTTCAATCTAAAAATTTGATCCACACATCCTCTACCACTTCTAAATAAATGCACCTCGTTCTTCACAATCAGTCCTGTCACTTGATATACTCTTTCGACCAAAATACCAGTAAATATCTTCCCAACACTCTGTAAACGAATTCCCCTATAATTCCTAGTTTTCCCTTTCCACTATATTAATTCTTGCACACGCTTCATTATCCTCATACTTTTGATTCCATTCAGAAGCCTACCACGAATACCATTTATCACTAACACCTGCCATAAAGCTTCCCTATTAATTCTATCATACGCCTGTTGCAAATCCATAAAACCTAAATTTATTCTTTCATTTTCTCAATCATTTGCTTCAATGTAAAGATTTGATCCACACATCCTTTACCACTTCTAAACGCTCCTTGTTCTTCACCAATCAGTCCCTCAGTCACTCGATGCCCTCTTATCAAAATACCGACATATACCTTCCCTACAATACTCGAGCTAATTCCCCTATATTCCTACAGTTACCCTTGTCCCACTTACCCTTACATAAGGGTATTTTTTCTCATCCAATCCCTTGGAACTATACCCTCCATAAACTGTTAACTAAACTCCCTAATCCATTCAATCACCATCTCGCCTTCGTTCTTAATCATTTCACCAGTAATTCCATCTATGTCTGCAGATTTACCATTCTTCAACTTTCTCACTATCCATTACTTCATCCCCAAAATACCTATTCCTTCTTGTACCATCACACATACATTCACTCAATCTATTACGCAAATGACTATTATATATATATATATATATATATATTATATATATATATATATATATATATATATATATAATATATATATATATATATATATATAAATATATATATATATATTTATATATAAAATATATTATAATATATAGTATATATATATATATTATTATATATATATATAAATTTTTTTTTTGTAGGGTTTGATGCTTATGATACTTTTGATTATGAAATTTTCATCAACAGTGTTAATGATAAATCTTATGGGACATCAAATTTTGGGAGTGTACTACTGTTATATTTTCATTATTATGATATAATGCCTCCAATCAAAACAGTAGAAAGTTTACTCACTTGGCAACCATCTGAAATATCTCCTCCTCAGTGGCTGAAGGAATCTTTGTCTTGCTCAGAGAATGTGTACAAATATTTCAATGAAATCTTATACAAAAACTTAACGTTTAACAAATGCTCTCTTGAAATAAATATTGATAGGAATTACCTTTCTGTGTACTCAAAATTTCTTGATGCTTGTCAAAAATATTACAATAAGAAGTATGAAGAAAGCATTGCTGGTTTTACATCTTTTAGTGATGCTAGTTGTTCCAGGTTTTTAATCAGTTGGAAGGAACTCATGATTGGATTGAATTTAGAACATTTGAAAAGATATGAACAGGCTCTGCTGTCATACAAAGAAGCTCTTGGACAGTATGAATTGTGCTTTTATGCATTGTATTTTTCTGCCAGAATTTTCAAGGAAAAGGGTCATTATGCATGCACACTTTGATTGCCTGAAGTTACTCTTGGAGGTATGATATATATATATATATATATATATATATAATATATATATATATATATATATATATATATATATATATATATATATATATATATATATATATATATATATATATATATATATAAATATATATATATATATATATATATATATATATATATATATATATATATATATATATATATATAATGAAAAACTAGTTATCAGGAGAATATGAAAATTGTGTGAAGTTGGATGGTTGTACTTCTAGAACATGCTTTTATATAGTTCATGACTAGAGGTTTACACTCATCCAATTTTATGCAAGCTTGCTTCAGACCAAAGTCTCAATTGAAGAAAATTTTGCAGGTTTCCATATCTGGTTTTCCTCCGGTAGGAACTACCACTGTGGTAGGGTGGTTATTTTTCCCATCACAGTGATAGTACCTTACTGAGTAGCCAGTTGTCAACGAAAATTGATTTTTGGAATCTGCTAAGATAAGTTGAAAGAAATTATTTATTTTATATATATATATATATATATATATATATATATATATATATATATATATATATATATATATATATATATATATATATATATATATATATATATATATATATATATATATATATATATATATATATATATATTATTTTTGTAAATAACATTTTTCAATTAGTTTTTTAAAGTAGTAAATAGAATATATTTTTGCCATATATAAAAATTTAAGTAAATAGCTTTACACCTATAAGTCAAAAAAAATTTCCCATTTTCAAAATTTTTTTTAAAAAAAATTGAAAAAATATTCTAAGACCTGGTCAATCTCGTAGAATTAAGATATCAGAATTTCGATTTAGATGCATATTGGCAAGTCTATTTTTAACACTTTCCATGTAACAATATTTAAAATAAGCTTATTTTTAAAGTTAAGTTTTTTCACTGTCTGGGTAAAACCGGTCAATATAAACTTATATAAAAGTAATTTTTTTTAGTTTTTAATATTTTATTTGTTTTTATGAATAGTAGACTATAAGACATTTGTTTAATGTTTTCTATACCTATCTTTCTATGTAGTGTAAGGATAAAAAAAAAAAAGTGAAAATCAATACTGTATAATTTTTTTATGAAATCTGCTTACATACTGGTAATATAATGTGCCTTTTTTGTTAAGTGTAAATATTATTATTATTAAAAACTACTAAAATTGAATGTCATAATTTAAATTATAATGTAAATTTTTTTGGTCAAGTTGACATGAAATGTGTGTAGCCTACATACTCGTAATTTAAAGTCCCTATTTTATTGAAAAGTGCAAATATTATTATTAAAAATTATTAAAATTGATTGTCATAATTTAAATTATAATGTAAATTTTTTTTGGTCAGTAAGTTCACGTGATATGTGCGTACATACTCGTAATATAAAGTGCCTATTTTTTTAAAAGTGCAAATATTATTTATTACAGTTAAAAAAAAAAATTTTTTTTGTTTCTGATTTTTTTTGTTTTTTTGTTTTTGATGCAGATTCCAAATGTTCTTAGGGCGCCAACTAAATTTAAAGAGTATGTTAGGGAGAGTTAATGGAAAAAAGACCCGGATTATTAACTGTTAACAGAGTCCCCAAACCACCCAATAAATCTAGAAAGTGAGATCAGAAACTAATACAGCGTCGAAAATCAGAGACTGAAAGGAACTGTCTGTTAATGATTAATGGATTAATTCTATTAGAGAAAGAGAGAAAAATTAGTCAGTTAGTATGCTACTGTGGCGCGAAAGGTGTTAGGAGGTTAGTCTGAAACATAAATAACTAAAGTGTTAATATCTATCTACCTCCACCTCTGTTAAACTGTTAATGGCAAGACTTTAGCCTAACGGTACTACACTATTCACCTGAACGTTTCCAATCGTTCCTTCTGCAAAGAAAGCACTGAATCCTCTGAGATGAGAGTAAGTGCGTAGTGCGTAATCCACCCGTGAGTTAAATAACCCCTCCTTGAATATATGTATTATATTCGTTGAAGAGAAGTTCATTAATAAGATAGGGGAAATAAAAACGTTAACATAAAAATGAACGTTTATTAAGTTATTTATGGGGGAGGATTATCTAAGTATATTTGATAACTGTGAGCTGTCGGTTCGGTCTAAGATGTAGACACGAGCCTAAAATAAGGTTGATGTTCGAATTTGTGTGCGTTCGAATTCCAGAGCAAGTATTAGTAACTATCTGGAACAAGAAGGTTAGAGTGTGTGATAAAGTATAGGATGCAAAACTATAAACCTAGAACACACTCAACTTATTGTTCCTTTGAGATGGACTGTTTCTGAGAACTGCGTCTTGGGAAAATCTGAAGAGGGGTAAAGTCCCACAAAACGGGAATCGAGAATACCACGGTGATGGAAAACAGGCCGAAAACAGGCCCCAGCAATGGCACTATGAAGCCGACAACAGGCCCCAGCGATGGCACCTGTGTAAAGATAAAAGAGGCATAAACTGTTAAATGTGCTCCATAGCGAAAAACTACATGGGAATAAACTGAAGCGTGGCCTTACACTTACCCTTGGAGATTTAAGAGAACCGTTTCTCCAAAGGGTGAAGTTGAAGAGTCTTGAAAGGTAGTACTGTTGACTCTGCTAATCTGATAATCTGATAGGAATAAAAAGTAGGTAAGACCACGACAGAAACGATGATGGAGCATGCTTCATATCTAGGAAATAAGAACACTGTAATTGATGATAAACATACTTAATAAGTCTTACTTTTCCCAGATATGATTCCTTTTCCACAAAGGAGATATAGGCATCAAAATGGCAATGAGTGTGGGATATTGGTAAATGGAAAATACCCACGAAAGATGTTGTCCAAATAAATAAATAAATATGCTGTGAAATGCCTAACTACAGTATATCAATTTCCTAAAGAATCGAGAATTAGTAATTTTGGGAAAAAACAACAGTTATGATTAATAAGGACATAAATATAATAATAATGAGAACACCAGATATTACAGATTTTACAGATAATACAGATATTAGGGCGAGCCTGGAGCTTCAGGGTGGGCCTGGAGCTGCTGTATGTGCAAACCCCAACATCCCCCCGCACCAAAACTACGCCCCCACTTAAATTCCTTATAATCATAAACTGGTACGATGAAGAATCAGAGAATCAGTAAGAGGTAATCGGCATCAACCGTTTTTGTGTTACGACGGCAGGAAGTATTTATCATCTCATTATGTAGGGTGGTTACCGGCATGGCGCTGTGTAAAAGTCGCTTGCCATTAATGTTTTATGGGGATTTCATGCTTAAGAACCGATTTATATTTTATATATATATATATATATATATATATATATATATATATATATTTATATATATATATATATATATATATATATATATATATATATATATATATATATATTATATATATATATTTATATTTATATTATATATATATATATATATATATATATATATATATATATATATATATATATATATATATATATATATATATATATATATATATATATATAACTATATATATATATATTTCTTTATCTACCTTTTTTCCAAAGTGGGAATAAGGTGCGCCACAAGCATCGGAAAAGAAAAGCAGTAGAGTAGGACAAATGTCGAAAAGAAGCCCAGCCTCTGTACCATTAGTGGTGAAAACTTTCGTCACAGACAGAAGAAAATCCCTAGACTTCATGGGACCGACGGACCCTCACTATGTTAAAATCGTTAATGTAAGGGTTCATCCCTTGGCCCAGGTGGGCCTAGGGTTGGGATTAAAAAAAAACCATTCGTTTTTTTAAAAAAAAAAACGTTTTTTTAAAAAAAATAATAGCCTAAATTTATGTTTTATTTTTTTTTTAATTACTTATTTTTCATATATATCAAGTCTTTTTAGGGTATTTAGCATTAAAATACAGTAAATGCAATATGTTAAAAGAGGTATACAATATATAAAGTAGAGTTTAGTGCTTAATAAAGATTATTTTGTGTTCTAGTGTAAATAATTATTACATTATTATTATTATTATTATTATTATTATTATTATTATTATTATTTTTATAATTTTTTTTATATATATATATATATATATATATATATATATATATATATATATATATATATATATATATATATATATATATATATATATATATATATATTTTTTCTTATATATACTCTTTCTTTTTCTCCCCCACACTGTTTGTAGTGTGCGTAACAAGCATCAGAAAAGAAAACAGTAGAAAGAATATGACAAAAGTCGAAAAAGAAAGCCCAGCCTTTTCCATTAATTAGTAAAAACTCGTCGCAGTCAGAAAATCCACCCTATAGCTTCACGGGACTGCGACGGACCCTCACTATGGTAAATCATAAGTGTAAGGGTTCATCCCTTGACCCAGGTGGGCCACAACCATACCCCCTCACAAAACCTCGCCATTCTCTCTTATTATGCACCTTTATTCTCGCCTCTGCCAAACTTACATTTCTCTCCTTCAGACATTCGTTTACGGACTCTCTCGGCCTTCCTTTGATCTCCTAGCCGTCGGTTTTCAACACACTCGCCACTATACATCTACTTAAAACCGACTATCATTTCATCCTTTCCACATGACAAACCATCTCAAAGCATACTTTCATTTATTCTCGTTTACCCCTTTCTTCACACAACTCCCTAATTATTTCATTCCTCATTTTATTAATTCTTCTCACACCTAGCATGCCCCTAAGATTGTCCATCTGAACACATTGAACTTTAGATCTATACTTCTTATTCCAGACCATAGTCTCACTACTATACAATAACACAGGTAACAACATACCCTCATGCAAAGACCAGCACTAAAGACTTGGTCCCTTTACATTCAATAACGATTTAATTGCACCAACCACCTTCTTGCCATTCACAACTTTCCTGCTAAACTCTGCATCATCCATTTCCTTCTCATCCAACATATACCTAAATATTAAACCAGACACTTGTTCCAGCTGCTCTTATCTAACATAACTTCACACTGAGGACTGTCCTCACTCACAACCATAACCTAACTCTTATCTATGTTTGCTGAAACCCCTCCTTTTACACCACTGCCAAATATCTCTACCAATCCTCTCAAACTCTTCAGATTCCTCACACAAAATCAAATATAAGTAGGGCACCCTTCACTCATCTCCATCATTCTAACTTCATTTCCTGTCACGCCCACCTCTTCAATTCTTTCTTGTAACCCATCATATAAATTGAATAACCAAAGGAGACATAACACCCTGCCTCACTCCACTATTAATACTAAACCAATCACTTTTGACACATTTATTCTTACACACCTCACTATCGTCGTCTACATACTTTTGATTCCATTCAGAAGCCTATCACCAACACTATATATCACTAACACCTGCCATAGACCTTCCTATTAACCTATCATACCCCTGTTGCAAATCCATAAAACCTAAATACAATTTATTCTTCCTCTCAAATTTTCTCTATCATTTGCTTCAATGTAAGAATTTGATCCACACATCTACTACTCTAACTACTGTTCTTTGCAATCAGTCTTTAGTCCTCTGCACTCTTTCGAATAAAACACCAGCATATATCTTCCTAACCTCCATAAACTAAATGCCCATAATTTCTGGTTCCTTTATCTCACTTACCCCGCTATAAAAAGGTACTATTACTGCTCTCCTCCAATCCCTCAAGCTATACCCTCTTATAAACACTTTATTAAAGCAACTAAGATCAATCAATCACACCCATCTTGCCTCTGCACAATTCATCTATCTTTAGATTTACCATTCTTCAACTTTCTCCTCTACCCATTTCCTCCTCTTTGCTAATAACCTCATCCCCCAAAATACCTATTCCTTCTTGTATAATAAACCCACACAGTCATTATCACCTCATCATTTCTGCCAATATTATCCAAATTTTCAAAGTGTTCTTTCCACACTCCACTCACATCCATTTTCATCAATTACACAAAAAGCTTACATCTATTCATTATTCTAAGCAGGTCCTCTTATTCTAATTCTTAACCTTTCGCACTTCCTTCAAGAAGAGCTTCCTATTCTTGTCCCCATTCTCCCTCCTTCAAACTGTTCATTTACCTCTTCTTTTTCTTTTACGTATGCATCTTTTTAGCATTCCCTTTTTCCTCCTTATATAATTCCAAGCATCTTTCTTTTGAAACTTCATCATTTTTGCTTTAGTACATTCAACCCACGCTTCTTTTACTTTTAACCGCTGCATCACCTCTTCATTCCACCACTCACTGTTATCATTCTTACTTCTTACTTTAGCATATACTTCTTTTTGCACCATAACAATTGCTTCCTTAATTTGCTTCAGATTTATTCAGTTTCAACTTGTTCACATTCAACTGGTTTGCGCGAGCGTTCTTGTACTTATCCATATTACTTGTTCAATAAGCTTCTCACTCTTAATTTTACCCTTTTCCTTCCGTACTCCATCTAAGTCCCCACTAACTTAATTTTATAGAACAACATAATGATCCGTTAATCCCATTCCTAAACCTCACTGATTTAACATCAGATACATACTTCAACATCTCCTTCTTCACCAACACAAAATCAATCATTTTCCTTCGATACCTCTCTACCTACACCAACTCTGGTATGCTTATGGATACTCTTGTGTTTAAAGAAAGTATTACTTATACACATACCTCTCCTCACAGAAATCAATTACCTTCCTACCATTCTCATTTTCTCTTATTTTAAAACCACCTGTTATACCATCCTTTTTTTATTATATATATATATATATATATATATATATATATATATATATATATATATATATATATATATATATATATATATATATATATATATATATACTCTATATAACTATATATATATATATATACAGTATATATATATATGTATATATATATATATATATATATATATATATATATATATATATATATATATATATATATATATATATATATATATATATATATATATATATATATATATATATATATATATATATATATATATATATATAACATATATATATTTTTATATATATATATATATATATATATATAAAGATTATATGAAAAGGAAAATTAGAGATATCTATTTCTCCTTTTCATTATCAGTTTATCTTCAATCCGAAGACTTTCAGATAAATTTTATATCACTATTTTCTTTCTTCTATATTTATTTTTTTTCTCACGTAGGCTCAAAATCGTTTATCACACTTTCAAAGTTCGCATTTTATTAAATTTTGTTATTTGCTCTAGATTATCTTATTTTTATTTTCATAAACTCTGATATCAAAATCTGAAGTTCAAATTCCCTCCACCTCTCCCGCGTCCTCCTCGACCCCAAAAGTAATTCCTTTAGATTTCCCAAAATCATTATTTCTTAAGCGATGGTACCGATAAGTTCTTTTATAAAATCGGTTTCCTCTTAGTGATTTTCTGGTAAGTCTATATTTGATTTTTTTTATACATTTTATTCTTCACACGACTTTTACATTTCGGTCGTAAATATTTTAGATTAACAGTTTTGGTATGAAATTTCGTCCACAAAAATACTTCGTTGGAATATTTGATTTTTTTTCAAATTCCCTTTTTATTTTTTTTAGAATTTTTAAAGTTTTAATTTCTTTATTTAATTTTAAAGACACAGTGAGATTTGGTTTATAAGTTTTCCGTTACTACAGGAACTAGACAACGTTTAACCAAACTAATTTTTTTAATATTTTTCTTCTTGCGTTTCCCCCAGCACTTTAGATAATCTTTCACGAGCGTTATTTTCAAAGTGAATAAATTCATGCACGATTTTTTTTACCACTTAATTACTTTTATATTTTTGCACCTACCTCCCTTTAGTAGTGACCCACTAATTTTCACTCTACTCTTATGTCAATTTATATATGTATTCTTTTTTTCTTTGTTGTCGTCTACAAAGCTCCATCCTTTCCATTTGTATCTAAACTTTTAATATAAAGTTTTTTTTGGTGAATATTTCCTGGCCTTTTAAGCTTTTATACGCGATATTTCCCTACTAATCTTAAGAGTGAGGCCCTAAATTCTAATAGCCATAAGAACCACATTATTATCTATTAAAAATAATAATAATAATAATAATAATAATAATAATAATAATAATAATAATAATAATAATAATAATAATAATAATAATAATAATAATGGAAAATTAATTATTGCACTCGATCTTGGACTTCGCGCGTATATTTTATTTGGTTATAGTTTCATATTTCTTTTTAATTGTTGCACCCCTTTTAAACACCCTTTGTGACCCAAAGAATATATCGCTATTTCCTCCCGTAATTTTTTTATCATCATTTAATCAAAGCTCCTCACCCTCGTTTTTTAGAACATACTAACTTGCTATTGGAATTTAAATTTTAAACCTATTATAACATACACTTCCATCTACACTACATTTCAGCCACCTGAATTTCAATTTGTTTTTAGTTGTAAAAATGTTTTTATATTATCTTGGCTCCACTTTTTTTTACTTTGTATTAATTTTTCATCGGACCAAGATGTTAAAATTCATTTTTATTTTTGTTTAAAATTTGGTACACTTTTTGAAATTTATTACCTTAATGTAGTTGCTCAAGAAAATTTGTTTAACATTTTTGTACCTTAATGCTCAAGAATAGATACTTTTATTTCGTTTATTTTTAAAGTTAAAAGCAACTTACTTTGTCATAACTTTCTAAGAAAATTTGTTTAAAATGTATCAACCCAAGTAGAGATTTTATTTCATTTTTAATTTTAAAGTTCACAGTGTCATATGTTGTCAAAAATTTTTAAGAAAAATTAGCTTAAAATTTTATTGCTATAATACTTATCTATTAGAATGAATAATGTTAAATTTTTATTTTTTGAAATTTATGTAATTTCGTCATCAAGAAAAGACACTAAATTTTAACTTTTAATTTTTATTGTATAATTTAACAGTGTCCTATTTCATGTCATAAAACTTATTAATCTTTTCCACTAAATGTTAAATTGTCCCACATTGATTTTTTATTTATTATTTTTTTCTTATTTTAGGCACCTAGTATTCTGCGTCTAGTATTGGACCTTTTATGTAGCGGACTTTTTGTAGCGGACCTTGTATGTAGCGGACCTTCTTTTATGGCGAAATATTTTTATAGCTGAATTTATAACGCAACTTTTTATTGTGGATACTTTTGAATCTATTTGTTGTAACTAAACTCTCAGTTGATGATTTGTAAAATAAATTCTGAAGCAGCAGATTAGCGACTTTTACTAAACAAGAGCCTATACGTTAATCGCCCACAAGCAAGAAATCTTTTGGGCGAAATATATATATATATATATATATATATATATATATATATATATATATATATATATATATATATATATATATATATATATATATATATATATATATATATAAAATATATATATATATATATATATATATATACCATATATATATATATATATATATATACATATATATATATATATATATATATATATATATACCGTATATATATATATATATATATATACCATTATATATATATATATATATATATATATATATATATATATATATATATATATATATATATATATATATATATATATATATATATATATATATATATATATATATATACCTGGTTATATAAAATCCGTATTAATAGTCAATATTTAGGCCTAGAAGGGTTATTGGTACTACTGTATAATTTAAAACATCTTTTATATACATAAAAAGAGGTAATTTTAAAAAAAAAACAAAAAAAAACATTTTGTTTTTAAAAAAAACGTGTTTTTTAAAAAAAAAAAAAACAAATTAAAAAAAACCGTTTTTTTCACAACCCTAGGTGGGCCACAACCATGCCCCCATACAAAACCCGCCATTCTCTCTATCATGCACCTTTATTCTTGCCTCTGCCAACTCATTTCTCTCCTTCAAACACATTCGTTCACCAACTCAATCCACTTTCTCTTCGGTCTCCCAGCCGGTCGGTTCCCAACACACTCTCCACTATACATCCGCTTAACAGGGTTCACACTTTCTGGAAGGTCAGGGAAAGTCAGGGAAAAAAAAAAATTGGTGGAAACGTTTTAAGATATGCTGAAAGTCAGGAAATTTTAATCAAAACACATGAAGAATGATCCATGGACCAAGTTGCATATTTTGATATATTTTTTTTCCTTACTGTATAATTATGGAATAAGAGATGTATTTGATAAGTGAATGAAAAGGATGGGTGAGGAATTACATTCCATAACTCTACTTCTATCCTGTTTCTTTCTATTTTTGTTCACTATTACCTACTATTCTTCCTATTCTGTTTGTGGGGTTGTTCCAAGTTGATCCTTTCGATTGAAGGTGATTGGTATATGGATGTTTTAGACTGTATGACTTAATCTGTTTTATATCTTTTTCTATTTGAGTTTATACTTTTGAGTGTTTTGAGGTTTGACAAGTGATTTTGGATATTTGTGCAGTTAATTATTTTTATTTATTTTATAAAATGACTTCAAACAAAAAAACCAACTTTCGACCAGTGTTTGGACGTCAAACTGAACCCACAGTTTATCAGGTGGTTGGGTAAAGGACCTGATAGTTCCAAGGCATACTGGAAAGTATGTAAAAGAACTTTGATCTATCCTAACATGGGACATAAGTCGAAGTTTCATATTCAAGAGGAAACTCATTTGAATTTAATCAAAACTCAGCAGGACCAACCATCATTGAAAAACTTTTTCGTTACATGTTCTAATAATACAAATATTAGTGAAAGTGTGTGCACTGAAAATTATGCCATTCCATCAACTTCTAATCATACTCAACCGATTGTAAATGACCTGAGTGTTCTATTAATAACCAACCAAAACCAGTTTATCAATCAGTTTCATCTTTTGCATTAAAGATGATGTTACAAGATCTGAAATACTATGGGCATTAAAGGTGGTGGATGATAAAATGTCTTTAAATTCGTGTGCAGATATAGGGAAACATTTAAATTAATGTTTCCAGATAGTGCGATAGCTTCAAATTTTAAAATGGTGCAGATGAAATGTAAATATGTGATTAACCATGGACTTGCTCCCTATTTTTCTAGAAAGCAAAAGCACAATACATTCTACTTTGCAGTGAGCTCATTCTACCCTTGAATTAAAATTCAAAATATTTTTGGATGGTGATTGTCTTTCTAAGAGACTTGATTAGTTTTTTTCTTCTATAGTACCTGGGAATCAATGTTATGTGGAATTGTGGCAAATTATTAAATTAGGACTGATATTTTTGCATGGAAATGCGACAGTGGAAGGAGGGTTTTCTATAAATTAAGCAATTTTAGTGGAGAATCTGAAAGAACATAGTCTGATTTCTCAAAGAACAGTGCACAATGCTATAAGATCTCATGAAAGTATTCATAAAGTTCCTATCACTCAATAAATGTTGACAAATGTAAGAGCTGCCCATAGGAGATATGAAGAACATCTCAAAGAGTCAAAACAGAACCAAAAAGAAGAGAATAAAAAGGTTGAAAAAAAAATTATCCATACAGATCTATAAACTTGAAGAGCAGAGAAAGATGTTAAAACTGAAAGCTTTGACAGAAGAAGCAGCTATAAAATCAAAAATTCAGATGCTTGAGAAGAAAAAGTTAACCTAAATCTCCCCATTTAGAACTTCTGTGATCACAGTAGACGTTATTCACCTAGGCTGTTAATGTAAGCTTTTAATTTATTTTCTTTTTGTATAAATAAAACTGTTTACTTTTGGAAAAAATAAAATGAGTGCGTTGGACGGCTATGGGGAAGGCATAGGCAGATTACTAAAAAAAAATATATATTTTTTTAAATTCATAGATGATGATGAACAGTTTCTAAAGTAAATTTTCAATAATTTAATGTATGAACTGAGTAAATAGGCTGCAATAATGATTAATAGATATTTTATACGCCAAAAATAAAGAACACGCTGGTCAGGGAAAATTTGAGGCTTTGGTCAGGGAATTCAAATTCAAAATTTCAGTGTGAACCCTGCTTAACCAACCGACTATTATTCATCCTTTCCACATGACCAAACCATCTCAACATACTTTCATTTATTCTCTCATTTACCCCTTTCTTCACACCACAAAACTCTCTAATAAGTTCATTCCTCATTTTATTAATTCTTCTCACACCTAGCATGCCCCTAAGATTGTCCATCTGAACACATTGAACTTTAGATCTATACTTCTTATTCCAGACTATAGTCCCACTACCATACAATAACACAGGTAACAACATACCCTCATGTAAGACTCTAGCGCACTCAAGACTTAGTCCCTTTACATTCACCAACGATTTAATTGCACCAGCAACCTTCCTGCCATTCACAACTTTCCTACTACACTCTGCATCATCCGTTCCCTTCTCATCCAACACATACCCTAAATATTTAAACTCGGACACTTGCTCCAGCTGCTCACCATCTAACATAACTTCACACTGAGGAGTGTCCTCACTCACAACCATAACCTTACTCTTATCTACATTTACTTTCAAACCCCTCCTTTTACACACCCTGCCAAATCTCTCTACCAATCCTCTCAAACTCTCTTCAGATTCGCCACACAGAACCAAATCATCCGCATATAATAGGTAGGGCACCCTCCACTCATCTCATTCTCCATCATTCTAACACCATTTCCTGCCATCCCCACCTCAAATTCTTTCATAACCCCATCCATATACAAATTGAATAACCAAGGAGACATAACACAACCCTGTCTCACTCCGCTGTTAATACTCCAGACATTGCTTTACTGACTCAATCCACTTTTTCTTCGGTCTCCCAGCTGATCGGTTCCCAACACACTTTCCACTATACATCCGCTTAACCAACCGACTATCATTCATCCTTTCCATATACCAAACCATCTCAACATACTTTCATTTATTTTCTCATTTACCCCCTTTCTTCACACCACATAACTCTCTAATACGTTCATTCCTCATTTTATCAGTTCTCACCCCTAATACGCCCCTAAGATTGTCCATCGTAATATATATACAGAACCCACCACGGCCCACAAAGAAGCAACCATACTGAATTGAATAATCATCTCCATGAGTGGGTCCTGGCATATATACATGGTTTAAATATCAAAGAAAATTTGGATAGCGAAATTAATATTCAGTAAAAATAAATTAAAACCTAAATAAAACTATATCCTTATCCTTACATTATAAATAGTCCTAATATTACATAGCAATATCATTTATTATAAAGAATATTCAATTCTTGAAGACAAGAGAAAATCGTTACTGTTAAAGTGGTATGATTTAGATAAGATATGGGATAACCTTTTAGGTGTTATGAACTACCATAAAGTAGGAAAATGACAACGCCGAATGGGGTTCAGTTGGGGACAATCAATGAAGATTTGGTGAATAGATTGCGGGAAATGGCGACTGCAAAATTTGCAGATGGGTGGAGTGTTCTGTGACAAGTAGTGGCTGTCAGTGATATTGATGTGGCCAATACGGAGGTGTGCAAGTATCACTTCGTGTAAGCGCTTTCGTTGTGGAGAATACCACTCACCAATGTTCGACTTTAAATTTCTAAGTTTCGGCCCTCGCTGGTCACTCTTCCAGCACTCTTGCCAATAAGACCGAAAGCCCTGTCGGAGAGCCGGATAGTAATCAGTTGATGGGAGGCGACCTTGTCGAATGGCGTCCGGGAGGTACTTAGAACAGCTCCGAAAAGAAGCGGCCATTTTGGTCTGGCGATTTCGTTGCCCGTTACCATTACGTGAGAGGGGGTCCAACATAGCATGATTTGTTTCTTATGAGAGAGTATCAGCCGAAGAAATTGTTGTACAGCAGTTACAATTGTGTTTTTAGAATAGGGTTACTTAAGCGCCAGGAGTGCGCTGAGCGAATCTGAATAAATGACAGAGTGGTCTTGCGTAAGGAATGGAATTCGGGAAAGGGCAATCATTATAGCAATTAATTCAGCAGTAAAGATTGAAGCATGATGGGGGAGGGTATGGGAGAGGTTGCGGTCAGGAAAGACAGCAGATACACCCACACTGTTCCCTGTTTTAGAGCCGTCAGTAAACACGAAGAAATCCATCGTGAACTGCGGAATGAGTCCAAAATGATGTCCTTAACAAAGCAGCAGAGTGGCTAGATTTGGAGAGAGAGGTCAGGACCTGGTAAATGGTGGGAGCAGGGAATAATCAAGGTGTATACTGTTCATCATAAGAGAACGGCAGCACCTTTTGCAAAGGGATGTTGAGGAAATCAAGAATGGTATAAACTGTTTGCAAATGTCCGTAAGGAGGATTCTGAGTTATCTCTCACAGAATCGATGTTAGAGCAGATAGTATTGGGGTTTGAAAACGAAGACAACTTGTGCACATGATGTATTCCATTTGAAGAGAGAGAGATAGTGACATTACATCGGATTCAACTTCAAGGGTCACCCAGGGGGAGAATCAGAAGGCTCCAGTGGAGATGGGTTCCAGAAAATGTAGTTGGAGAGGTCTGACCTTATACTAACCTTTTGCTCTTGTCTGAGACACAGATGGCTAAGAATTCATCTAACTCGTTTAATATATCCAACTATAACAATATAATTTCCGTCTAAAGGGTGGAGTATGTGCCTATGTAAACATAAACACTCCTGTAACACGTCTCTAGAATCTCGAATCTCCTAACTTAGATGTTCTGTGGCTTAAAATCTTTCTTCCTTCTACTACACGCACATGCCCAACCTATTCCGAAAAAAGGAAGCCGCTCTGATCCTTCCAACTATCGCCCTATAGCTCTTGCTTGTATTCTATCTAAGATCTTTGAAACTCTTCTCAACTCTCATTTCTTAGATCATCTGGAATCTCATTCACTTCTTTCGGTCCCCCAGTACGGCCTTTCGGCCTCGAGGTCTGCTGGCGATATACTTTCCTATGTTACTGATTTATGGTTTTCCGCCCTTAGGAACTACGGGGAGACTTGCGTGGTGGCGTTTGACATATTCAAAGCATTTGACCGGGTATGGCACGCGTCACTGCTCTCCAAGCTCCCCTACTTTGGGTTTCCTCCTTCTCTTTGCTTATGTCTAGTTTTCTTTCAAATCGCTCAATATCGGCTGTTGTTGATGGGGTGACTTCTTATTCTGTCAATAGTGGATTTCCTCAGGGTTCTGTCTTATTTCCTACTTTTCATTAATGATCTCACCTGCCCATCTAACTCTATTCACTCATATGCCGATGACTCGACCCTTCATTCTTCAACTCATTTCAATTCTGCTTCTTTTACTTCTAGAATTGCCTCTCGTCTTAATCTTTCCATTCTATTATCGCTGATCTGGATAAAATTTCCGGGTAGGGTCGTCTGAACCTTGTGAAATTCAATTCCTTAAAACCCAACTTCTACAAATCTCCCTCTCTAAGACACCTAACTTTCTTATCTCTTTCGACGGTTCTCTGGTCTCTCCTGTTGACAATATAAACATCCTTCGCCTTAACATAAACAAAAAAATGTCTTGGACACCTCACATCACAACGGCTGCTAGGGCGACCTCAAAGAAACTGCGAGTTCTGTTTAGACTGCGAGACTTTTTTTTCCCTCTTCTCAGTTGCTCCAGCTAGCTATACAAGGGCCTCATCCGCCCTTGTAGGGAGTACTGCTCTCATATCTGGGGAGGGGCTCTGGTTTCACCCAGCTTGTGGATAGGGTCGAGTCAAAGGTCAAAGGCATAAACTGTTCTTTCCAGTTCTCATGACCCTCTATCTTTGCGGCGCGATATTTGGTGCTTTATCTCTTTTCTATAGAGAATACCGCAGCGGCAGGTGCTCAGAGAACTTATCTTGCGTACCTCCCACCTTTACGTCGCCCTCATGTAGCACTAGGGTGCTGTGTCTGCACATGAGTTTTGTGTTGATGTAGGTAACTCCAGGCTGCGTACCTCCACCTTTACGTCGCCCTCGTAGCACTAGGGGTGCTGTGTCTGCACATGAGTTTTGTGTTGATTTAGGTAATTCCAGGCTAGTTCGCTGCGGTTCTTCTTTCTTTCCTGCCACATGTTCTGTGGAATTCTCTTCCATCATCTGTTTCCTGCTGAATTTAATCCCCCCCCTTCAAAACCTGCGTCTGTGTTCATCTTCGCAATTTACTTTAGTTGCCGACTTCTGAGGCGTGAAACACCCCTCCTTGAATAGGGCTCTGCCCGTGAGTGGTGGTGACAACTGTAAAAGAAAAAAAAATACTACGTAGCCGTAATCAGGTTTCGATCGGGTTAGGGCTATGTAGAGACGTAAAAGGGATTTCCGATCAGTACCCCAAGATTTTGAGGTGAGATGACGTAATAGGTCAATCACGCGATGGCGAGTCGTTTTCAGGAGTTTATGTGGTGCGTATGCTAAGTGATCATCTAGAATGAGTCTTAGAAATTTAACTTGTGAAGTTACAGGAATGGGCGAACCATATAATGTTAGGTTCGCGAGAGGAAGGTGGCAGGTTCTTCGATTCTTTTTTTTTTTCTAAGTACTGCTGAGGGTTTTGTGGGTGAGAAATGGAACCCATGAGAATTATCCCATTGTGAAATATTCTCAATAGCTAGTTGAAGTTGCCGTTCAAGGAATGGCATCCTGGCGCCGGCAATATATAGGCCAGGTTATCAACGTAAGAGAAAAATTGACCGTCGCTGGGATAGAAGTAACGATGTCATTTAATCTGAGAGCAAAGAGTAATAGTTAAAAAGTAAAGTGGCTTGATAGAACAGAACACCGAGCTTGGGTTAATCTATTAGACAAAAAGCATTTAATAAAAAGAGGGAGCTGTCCTCGGAAACCGAGCGAGTGGAGTTGAGAAACGCAGTTCTCCCAAGTTGTCATAAGCTTTTTCAAGGTCAAAAAAGACACCAAAAACCATCTCGCCAGTTAAGAAGGCATCCTGGATGTCATGATCCAGTTTTATATAACGGGATCCGCGGTCGAAAGATTTTTACCGAAGCCAAACTGTAAGTTTGAAAAAGCCTGGTGACTCTCCAGAACTGGGAGAAGGCATCCCAAAACCATTTTCTCCATTAACTTGCAAGTATGACAGGTCAGCGAAATTGGTCTTTTGTTATCCGCTAACTTTGGGTCTTTCCCCGGTTTGGGAATGGGAATTACAAGCTGTAGTCCAAATAGATGGAAACGAGATTCGATCCAAATTTTGTTATACAGATCCTGCAAGAATGTTGATGCAGAGTTGTGAATATGACGGTGCATTATATATGAAATCATGTCGGGGCCAAGGGCGCCATCATTGCTGTTTGCCAGTGCAGTTTGTTTGATACTCTGCAAGCGTGAACTGTGAAGAGACTGTTATAAAGATGATTTTTCCCCTTTCGTTGTTAAGTCTGGTAGTGGTGTTAATTTTCAATTTTTGAAAGGCTTCAGGAAAGAGCTCGAGTAGCTACCAAACTATAACCTAGTGCTTTTGCAACAACTGCTGGAACAGAGCTCGTATCGGTTATATCAGGCCCGTAACGGACTGCGGGTGAAGAATTGTTGGAGCGCCAAGATATTTTCCGTGTAACTTTCCATACTAAAGAATGGGGAGCTGTGGATTTGACAGTCGAAGTATAAGTGCGAAAGCATTGTTTCAGTATTTGGCGATTAATTCGACGAGATCTCGCTGCATCTGCTTTGAAGATAATCATGTTTGAGATGGTGCGGGTCTTTTTGTATTGTCTGTAGAGTTTTATGTTTCTGGTAAGCTTGTGCACACTCTTGGGACCACCAAGGGGTTGCCGAACGTCTACCTGCGGAAGATTGTGGGATCCAAGCTTCCGCAGCTGCAATGAGAACTTGCTGAAAGAAGTTAATGGCATCATTAACAGTCTGAAACCGCTTATTGAAGGGAGAGAGTGAGATAGCTGTAGCCTGATGAAAAGGAGCCCACTCCGCTCGGTCATAACGCCAGCTGGAATTGGATTTTAACATTGGGCTCGGTGCGAGTTCGTTTAAGGCTATTGGGTAATGGTCACTGCCGTATAAGTAATCAAAGCGGAACCAAGTGAATCGATCCAAAATAGAATGAGTGTTAAGACATCCCAGGGAAAAGGGTGTTAGGAGATCAACAATGATCTTAGACGAGGTAAGAGTCGCCGCATAAGGGGTGATGAAGAATGAAGTCTCCCAGTATAACAACAGGTGTGGGAAGCTGCTTAAAAAGGTCCGCTAAGTCAGTTTCATTAAACTCGCTACTCGGAGCCAACTGTCAGATGGACAGATGAATTCGTGCTGCCATTGCATGAAGTCTGGTTTGAAGAGGGAGTGGAGAATAGGGGATAGACTTATGAATGAGAATCGCTGCGTCTCCTCTATCATTGTCACCTTTCTAGGAAGTTAGCGGCGATTTGTATTTTGACCGTTGGAAGAAGTCGCGATAGCATAGTTGAAGTTCCTGTGTGTACATGTTAATTAGTTGAACGATTTCTTCAAAATTAGAGTGGTAGCCACGACAATTCCTTTGAAGGAAGGTGGCCATGCTATGTTGTTATGAATAATATGAGGATAGTCTCTTTGAGATAATTGTCTCTATGTGACTAGGGATAATATTGGAGGAGGAAAAGCTGAGACGTGAGTCCCGAAGAGGAATATATCCTGGTGGTAAGGAATAGTCGTACAACAGAGTTTTTGGTTGCACGACCGGTTTTGGGAGGGGGTTTTACCATGAAAGCGAATTAAGTCGAGTTCAACCAAGTTCATGTTTTTATGTGGACTTGGTCGTTGGAAGAGCATCCATGTGCTCATTTCTTCGAATGAGCGTTATCAGTATTTGCCAAGGAAGCAGATTCAGAAAGTGTGGAGAATATGAGGATGTTTGCATGGAAACAGGAGAGGAAGATGTTACCGGAAAGGTTATATCTTTTTGAGAGGGTGCTGGAGTAGCGATATTGGGATCTGTTGGGTTACGAAAGTCTGATAGTTGAGACTTTCTCAGAGTGTCATCAGGTGGGTTATTTTGGGAGACTGTAATTTGTGCTGAGTTCGGAGATTTCTGAGTCTCCTTTCGTACCGCCAACAGATCCAGAACGCTTGGAGCGTTTGCGTTAAACGGTCTTTCATTCACCTCACTCGGAAGCGCAGGAAGAGAGTGGGTCGTCACATCAAGCTCTATTTGGAAACTATAATCCATTTCATCCGCTAAGGTGTAGAATCCTTTAGGGAGCGCTGAGATAAGATATTCGGAAGAACTGGAATAATCCAGCAAGCTGTCAGAGGATTGGTCGACGGGTTGTTCGACAGTTGTAGCTTCTTGGGTACAACCTATTGATGCTAACGCTTTTGCCTCGGGAATTAATAGGCTTATGGCTAGGTCTCTACTGAGTTGCATTTTTTATATCTGGGGTCGGTATATTCTGCTTTAGAAATTCAGATGGTTTATATTTTAGAGTGTAATCTTTGCCTTGTTGATTAATCTTTTGTTTCTGTTTAGGGACATCTTCAGGAGTTGGAGTAATGGTGGGAAACAGATTAGGGGACAAAGACGCAGTCCTCTTATGTGAGTTTGGTGAACTCGTAGGGAGGGAATGCTCTCCAAACTATGTAGAGGGGGGAACAGACTTTGTTTCATCGGTGGTCAATTGAAAGCTAGCTCTCGGTATATGGCTGTTGACGGCATTTTGGGCGGGAGATTTCATTGAAGGCAGTTTTTGTACAGTTTGAATAATCGGCAATATAAGCAGTGCAGTCACAGAAACTGCTCGGGTTTCATTGGGATTTGTGGGAAGAGTTTTACTGGACTGGAGTTGTGTTGGTTGGTTGGTTGACACGTAGAGGCGGGGGGCTGTTGCAATTGTAGCATAGGATTGCCTTGATATTGTAGGATATTCGTCTTTGAGCTGGTGTATGGCATCTCTCCTGCTCAATTTTCGTATGGTGCATAATTCCAAAAGCTGTTCAAACAGGTAAGACTGGCATTTAAGGAAAGAGGCACTGTGAGGTCATCAACAGTTTTTGCAGAGTGGTGTATTTTCACAGGGAATGTGAAATTCAACTCCATAGACTAGGCATATGTCTTGCGGTCTCCTACAGTATTTTCGGGGATGACCAAACCGCTGACGTTTAAAGCAACGTCTGGGTCAGAGAATAAACGTGCGAACACTGTAGCTTGTAAACTCCCAATTTTCACCTTAGCAGGTATTACAGGTCAGTAGTAAACGAGGGTATGGGATGTCAGGCGAGTTTCAACGTGGGGGAAATCTGTAAACGTTAGTAAGAGGAATCCTTTTCTGCTGTAGATTTCTTAGAGCAACAGCAATATCTTCGTGTGTCTGTTCTAAGGAGTAAATAATGCCTTTGGATGGGTTTCTTACTTCATCAAGAGTGGAAATCAAAGGGATGTGTCCAAGAGAAGTTAAGGATGACAAGATAGAACTTTGATTCTGGTTAGTAGCTTGAACCAGAAGAGACCCATTTTTCGTTAAGGGACTGGGGGGGGGGGTCTTCAGTTCCTCGCTTAGAAGGATGGTTCTTTGCTCAGTAAGAGCTTTGGAGGTAGTAGAACTCAGACATCAATATCTTTACCAAAATGGTACAAAAAATGTCAAGATTACAAATTCCCAAAGGATACAGGAAAATATTACTACCCCTCTAAAACCCCAAGTAATATGCAAACTGATTAGCAAACTTCGCCTTAGCTCCCAACATTCATTATTGGGAACCACTTAAAAATTCCTAGCTACAACCTCAGACATTTGAGTCTCGCACATCCAGCTATAACTCCCGAAGACCCTCCATGGCATTACTTACCTAACTTAAATTTTCAATAAATTCTGGCAATTTAACTTTATATTCCCAGTACAGAGGAAAAATCTAACTTCTAACACCGCCTCAATAATCATACTCGATCACCATTGCTCTAACCACAACTTCCCAAAATAATATAAATGGCCTCAACTAATTCCTTTCAAAACCATAGCCATTAATATAAACATCGTCCTTATATAAAACAGACTAAACTCCCATGCTCAATGATTACCATAAGTTTTCTAAATTCTTAGGCCATGCAGCCCCAAAGGTTCCAACTAAAACCAATTCTCAAAGTCAAATTTAGAAAGTTGCAATAAACCGTTTTAATTCCCTCCTCCTCTTTAACCTATTTACAGTTTTCATGGCAATCCTACAAAGTCTCACCATATCTGCAGCTACCATCACACAAATTTACACCCATCTGGCTCATTTCCAACAGAATGTCAGCTTCTAGAAAGATCTTCAGAAACCCTAATCAATCCTCCTACCATCTCGAAGGAAAATTATTGAACATCATTTTCCACTCAAGAAATCTCCAAAGAAATCGTACTAGAGTCTCACATACAACTGCTTCACCTTTTTTACCCTCATTCATCATACATAAAACTGTGCAAAAGAAAAATTAAATAGTAATGTACAGACTCGGAGGTTAAATCCAAGAAGTTCTTGCATATATTAAAGTAGAAATATAGTACGTCGTGCCTTTTTAAAATATATTTTAAGGATTTTTTTTATTAATATATATATGTAAATTAGCCTATGTTGGTATACATAAAATATCATTCATCTGAAAAAAAAAAAATAAAGTAATCATAATCTAGCTTAGCTTGTGCTATTCTACAATTTAATGTGAACTGGTGCCACTTTCCCGGGCATGACAATGCTCTATTCATAGAAGCAGCAATAGATGTTAGAATTTATGCACCCGATCGTATGTAATCTCATTTATTAGCATGTAGCAGCAGATTTGTCAGAATGAATACGAGGAAAAGTTATTAGTTATTCTGAGATAATTTTTGGTGTGAAGTCACAAATTTTTGACAAAGATATTAAGAATTTTTGGAATGTAGTCGGAAACTTTTGACAGAAAGATATGCATGCAAAGAGTCAAGTGCACCTAATCTGTCAAGAATTTTTCCACTCTATGATTTAATGTTTAGCCTGAATGATATGAGAACAAGTACGATTGAACTATGTATTTGTGGAGAAAATTGTTTTGTCCAAGAAGAAATGAACCTATCATCCCATCAGCATTTACTTGCTTACACCCTTTGGCAGACAAGAGTCCTCATTCCAGGGATAGTTAGGACAGAAACTACACGGCCTCCAATTAATTATCCCATTTAAGGGACCAGAAGAGTAGATTAGTTAGAGAAGGATTGCGATGCTGGAGGCAAGTCCATAAAATTGGGAGCTAAAAGACTGTGCTCAGTTACCGAAATGAACTATGGGAGAGTATTTCTAGCTAGAGGAACGAGTGGGGAAGCATAGATTAAGATTGTTTAATTAAGAATTAGTTTTAGTGCGTCAGCAATATGATGTGCAGGTTATCAAACCAACTGATCAAAATTATTAAAATGTAAAGGGCTGCGGAGCTTTTAATTTTTTTCCCCCAACTCGGCCCTACACTCGAAACTAATCAGCTTCGCGGTTTCATTTTAAATTATGCAGCTCCTGATCCTACTCTGAAACCCTTTATTTTCTTCTTATGCTCCCCACGGATCCCTACAGACTAGGGGTGTGGTGTGCAATCATTCACCGGAAACTGAGTAATTTAGAAGAACATGACGTAAGTCGAAAAGAAAGCACCCTCACCCCTATTAACTGCGGGCATTCGCAGAAAAAAATCTGCATAACATCGCGACAGACCCCCGTGTGGTATCCCTTTATTGTCAGTGTTCATCCTCCTCACGAAATTACTCCTATTATGCACCATTCGCCTCGCTTTTGCTAAATTCATATTCCCCCCCAGACTTTTATTGACTCTATTCACATTTTTTTTTTTCTTAGATCCAGCCGGTAGCCTCTCAACATACTCCCCCACTATACAACCGTTTAACCAATTGACTATCATCCATCCATTCCAAATTAACCAAACCACTTTGTATAATACACAAATTTATTCTCTCATTTGCTCCTTTAGTCACCACAACTTCCTAATACGTTCATTCTTCATTTTATCAATTCTCACAGCTGACGCCCTTAAGATTATTGTTAATAGACTGCACCTTAGATCTATACCTCAAAATTCCACATCATAGTTCCACCACTATACATTAATTAACACCGGTAGCAACATGCCCTCATGCAGAACCCTAGCTCACTCGAGACTTATTCCTTTTGCATTCACCAAATCTTTAATTAATTGCACCAGCCACCTTCCTGCCACTTACCTTTCTTACTTCGCTCGGAATCTGTCGTTTCCATTTTATCCAACATTCAGCCTATAATATTTAACCTCTGATACCTGTTCCAATTCTCTACCATCCAACATGATTTCACACTGCGAACTTTTCATACTGACCACCATCACCTTGCATTTATCAACATTTACTTTCAAACCCCTTTTACATTCACGACCAAACCACTCTACCAATCTTCTCAAACTTTCTTCTGATTCGCCACACAAATCCAAATCCTCTGTGAATAATAAGCAAGGCACCATCCGCTCACTTCCATTCTACAATAGTTCCCTTCTCTGCGATTCCTACCCTACCATAAATTTTTTCATGACCCGACCCATATATGAATTGAATGGCATTGGAAATATAACGCATCCCTTCCCAAATTGGCTATTAATATTAAAACATTCACTCCACCCAATTTATGGTTTCACACGCTTCACTATCAACATACATACATAATTTTAACTCCGTTCGGAAACCTACCACCAACACCATATATCAACACCTACCACAGAGCTTCCCAATTAAGCCTGTTTCAAGTCCATAAATATGAAAACATAACAAACTGTATGTTTGTTGCTCTCATTTTCTGACTCATTTACTTCAATGTAAAAATTTCATCTGCACCTCTACCACTTCTAAATGCACCTAGTTCTTCAACAACCAGCCTCTTAATCACTCGGTGCACTTTCAACCAAAATACCACCATATATCTTCCCTACAACATTCGATAAACTAATTCCTCTTTAGTTTCGAGTTCCCCTTAACCCTATACAAAGGTACTATCTCTGCTCTCCTCCACTCCACCGTAACTCACCCTCCTCAAACTCTGTTACACAGCTTCCATATCCACTAAATCATAATCTCCCCTTCATTCTTGATTTTATTCACTTTGTCGCAGATAAAAAAGTTCTACTCTGTAGTCTTGCAAATGCTGAATAGTTCATCCTCCTCGCCGCTACTTAAAGGTGATTAAAACAGCTATGTTGGAAGCTTTAGTGGAAATCATGTGTTTGTCCATTCAGCCTTGGTGCCTTATCCTCTATTACTTTTGGAACATCAATTCTTGTTCCTCCCTAAAATCAGCAAGATTATCTAAAAATCTGTGATGGTGGCTGTGATGAAAACACCCACTTTTGCCTCCGCATACAAACAGTTCAAAATATTGGCAATAAATCACGCATACCCATCATGGTACTTTGTCGCAGCTCACTCGAACACACACAAAAAAAAATTTAAAACTGCGCTTCTTATCATACGAGTAACTGGCTGCACACAAACCGTCCCAATTCAACATTTACAGAAAGGGAAAAAATTCTATTAAGGGACGCCCAGGACATGCTAGGCATACAATTTTACTCCCTTACACAACCGTTAAAATAATTACACAGACGCTAATCCCCACCTTTCACCAGCCCTATCTATATACCACAC
>JABUQX010084269.1:32500-55153 GCA_015478945.1 Trachelipus rathkii | reverse complement strand
AAACTTGTAGTGTACAGTGTATCAATAATAACAAAAATTTAAAAAATACTAAATAAAACTATAAAAACAAGCACCCCACTATCGGAACAAGGCAACTTGTTAGTGATAGGTGGTGTTAGTATACAGTGAATCATCTCACAAGCTTAAAAAAAGAAAGGAAGCCTAAAAAAAGAAAGAAAGAAAAAAAAAAAAAAAAAAAAAAAAAAAAAAAAAAAAAAAAAAAAAAAAAAAAAAAATGTATGACCCTCATTCTGTAGTACAAGAGGATATGGAAGGGGTAGAAAACAATTGGATAGAGGTAAATAGTAGGAAAAGGCCTCTAAATAAAGAGGCTGATACCCAAACAGACATCATCTCCAAGAAAATGGTAATAGAAAAAACAATTGTAGCAAATTCCTTAGAAAATATCAGTGAAAACCCCAATTCCAGAAATAACTCCAATCCCAACGGACATAATAGTAAGAAAGGTACGATAGTAATTATAAAATCAAAAGAAGAAAAAACTATATTCACAAAACCCAGGGAGACATCAAAATTACTAAATGAATCTCCACTTGGGAAATACATAGTGGAAAATTCAGTAACCTTAATGGGAAGAGGAGTCGGATGCAAATTGGAAATTGCTGATTTTAATAAATTGACTGTACAGCTATCAGAAATTAAGGAATTAGGGCCACATAAAGTAAGATGCTGGGTTCCAAAATCAGTAAGGGACGATCCCCAACAAATCCATTATGGGAAAATAGGGCCTATAAATAACGATGTGGATATTAAAGAAATAGAAGAAGATATAAGGATCCTCGAAAATAGTAAAACTGAAATACTAGAGATAGAAAGGATAAACTCTAACAAACCTTCAGAGAAAAGCTTATTTACCCCCTCAGAAATTTTAAAAATAAAATTCAAAGGTCCCCTACCAACTAAAGTAGTTATAAAACACTCTGTCTATTCGGTAAGCCCTTGGATAAATAGGGTAGATAGATGTTTCAATTGCTGGAGATTCGGGCATGGACAATTATCATGCAAAGCAGTCACAAGATGTGCCAGGTGCAGTCACTTTCACAATTCTAAAGGATGCACAAATGAGCAATTTTGTTATTTCTGCAATGGAAAACACGCCATTAAATATAAACAGGGTAATTGTCCGGTTTAAGGTAATGTGTCAGATATCGAAAGAACATGCAGGTGAGGTAGTAGGAGTAAACACTCCTCTGACGATTGAACTTCAAGATATATATATATATAACTATATTATGATATATATATATATATATATATATAAGGTACATATATATATATAGTATATATATACTAATATATATATATATATATTTACCGTATAAAAGAAAAAAAAGTTATTTTCTTGGGTCATATAATTGACCCATGGCGATCCATAAATGATGAATTCTTTCTTTATGTTTATTAGATTTGCGTTTAAATAGGAATTCTGAAATACGAGTGTGTAAATGAAATTATTTAAATTGACACTATTTTCACATAGCAAAAGAAAAGAGTTTAAAGTATTTTCACATAAAGAACAAACTGTAACTATTGTACACTAGAAACTGAGACCATGTTGAAGATGCAACTAAATTCTAATACTGCTTTAGTATATTTAAATGAAAAAATTTAAATTATCAATTTTTGCGAAGCTCTATAAAGAAGATAAAGTTGTCTTTATTTGAAAGGCAAATGTGTTTGAATTTATGCACACATTTCCACAAATGGAAATTATTGATTTATTGAATTCTATAATATATATTATAGTATATATATAAATATATATATATATAATATAATATAGATATTATATCTATATATATAATATATTAATATAATATATATATATATATAATATATTATATATATCATGGCCCGGTATGTGGCTGGACATATATATATAATATATATACTATATATATAATACCTATATATATATATATATATATATATAAATATAGTATATATATACTATATATATATAATATACTATATATACTATTATAATATATATATATAGAGCCCAGTTTATGGGGCTAATATAATATATATATATATATATATATTATTATACTATAATTATTTATATATATATATATATATATATATATTATATATTATATATATATATTTATATGATAATATATATCCACGGCCCATTTAGCGGGGCTCGAGCCGATACGGGGCGAACAGATTGTGGGGACGTTTTCCAATACCCCGTAAGGGTAGGGGCGGAGGAACCCCTGCGACATCCACATAACATAGCCAAAGAGCGGGGTTCCGGAGACCCTCCCCGGGGGGGAAGATATCCACCCTGTAGTTCCTCCGGAAGGCCGAGAGACCCCGAACTCCTTGACATCGGGCGGGATCTACCCTTGGGGTACCCATTAGTGTAAAAAAAAAATCTTTTTTTTTTTTTAAAACTAATGGGTACCCCAAGGGTAGACCGCCCGATGGCAGAGTTCGGGTCTCTCGGCCTTCCGGGAACGACACAGGGTAGGACAAATTCCCCCCTCCGGGGAGGGGTCTCCCGGAAGCCCCTGCTCTTTGTATTTGGGTGCTCGCGGGGTTCCCTTCCGCGCCCTCCCCTACGGGGTATGTGGAAAACGTCCCCCCCGCTGTCCCCCGCGGCTCGAGCCCCCTAATGGGCCGTGATGTATATATTATATTAATATATAATATTAAAAATTATTTTATAATAGTTACTATCTATACATCTAATATAAATATATATATATATATACTCTATATAGTATATTACTATTATAATATAATATAATATACTATCATATAATATAATCTCCCCTACTGGGCTGTGGCTATATATATACATAAATATAAATATATATATATTTATATATATATATATATATATATATATATATATATATATATAATAAATATACTATATAGATATATATATATATTATCATATATATACTATAAAGTTGAATTTTATTTTTATTTTTTCATAATTTTATTTTTAAATAACACATTACCAACATTAAATATACGTAACTATATAAAACAAATATTTCCATTTTTTCAATAAATTATTAGATGGAAATTTTGCCAAAAGCCAGTGTCAATCTTACGTGTTCGAACACACCAAATATTTTTAAAAATATGTTACTGCGTTAACAACAATTTTAAAGGATGCACAAATGAGCAATTTTGTTATTTCTGCAATGGAAAACACGCCATAAAATATAAACAGTGCCCAGTATATCAAAAAGCACTACAGATATCAAAAGAACATGCAGGTGAGGTAGTAGGAGTAAACACTCCTCTGACGATTGAACTTCAAAAATTAAACCCCAAGAGTAAAGACTTTCCAGCAAACAAAAAACAAACAAAGACAATACCTCAAAAACCAGAAACGCAGTATAGTAAATACACAGAAATCCAGAACAAAGCAAATATAATAGTAAACCCTACAAGAACTTATGCCAACGTACTAACAGCACTGGAAGATACGGATATAGATTACGCTGAGGATGAAGAAGACACACATGAGCCGTTATATCTCTTAAGGGATTTGAACCAAGCATCCACCAGCAAAGGAAATTCTGCACAAATCAAAAAAAGTAAGATATATAACCATAGTGAACTAAGAGAAAAAACAGAGGAGGAATTCCAACAGGATATTGAAATCACAAAAGAAAATATAACGCAAAGACGAGAAAAACTGAATATCCCAAAGGGAGTACAAGAACCAAACAAAACCGATATCTTCCTTACATTTATGAAGAAGATCATTGGATATTGCCCAAAAATTTATAATGAAATATCAAGTGAAGAAATCCATAAGTGAAGCAATGATATCAGTGAGCCCAGACCTAATAGCATTATTATCCTTGTTTGTCCATGATGGCCAAGAATAAGATTATATTGTGGAATGCTAGATCATTAACTAAAAAACTACCAGATCTAAAACAATTCATTGGTGAACACATGCCTCTATTAATGGGCATTACTGAAACATGGTTAAAACCCCAAATACAACCCAAAATTAATAATTATACTATTGTAAGGAAAGATAGGAGAGAATGTGTAGGGGGCGGACTTCTTTTGTTAATACATCACTCCGTAAGCTATAGAGAAGTCAACTTGAGAGCTTGCCCTGGTGGCAAATTGGAAACCCTGGCAATAAAAGTATGCCTACCCATTGGGTGGGTATCCCTGCTTTTAGCCTATAACCCATGCAAGGACTTCACGAAGGATGAAATAGCCCACTACATAAACCAGTTAGAAACCCCAAGTATCTTGATAGGTGATATGAATGCGCACCACAGATATTGGGAGCCAGGACTACAGAAATCAGCACACAATAAGTCTGGAAATGCACTCTATACATATCTGATGAATTCAGATAAGCACAATTTGATTACACCTCCTGGAATGCCAACAAGAATAAATCCATACAATGCCAGCCAATCAACACTAGACTTGGTAATTGGGACAGCAAAATTTCAAGACCTAACATTCAATACAGGTGCATACATGGGAAGTGATCATTTACCAATAATCATGACGTTCCCAGCAAGGGTACCACAAATCAATTCCAGATTAAGGCCAAAATGGAGGTTAAAAAAAGACAATATTAGCTGGAATAAATTCTCGGAAAATACAAATATCGCTTCAGAGTCAAAAGGATCATTAGAGGAAACAGTTCAGGACTTTACGTCTACAATAAAAAACTCAGCCTCAAAATATTTCTCATTGTCTTCAGGAAAATTTGGAAATAAGCCAAGACATTCTTGGTGGTCAGAGACGTGTAAACAGGCAGTGAAGGAAAGGAATACAGCATACAACAAATGGAGATCAAAACCATCACAGGATAACTGCATTGATTATAGAAGGAAAAGTGCAAAGTGTAAGAGGATAATCGAACAACAGAAAAAGGAAACGTGGAAGCAACTAACAGGTAGACTCAATTTTAAAACATCAGGACATGAAGCATGGTCCCTCATCAAAAAAATGACGGGCACTTACATTCATCCAAACTACCCACTGACAAAAGATGGGAAACAACTTGTTGATGCAATCTCAAAAGCCGAAACACTGGCCCAACACTACCAACAAATCTTTTCTCTTCCAGACCCTCTTCTTAAAAGAGTGGATTATCAAATGGCTATTAAAAGAGCATTAGATAAGAATTCAAATGATATAGCAAATCCATTCTTATTAGAAGAACTACTAAGTGCCGTAAATACCTTAAAATGCAATAAAGCAGTAGGACATGACTATATTGCAAATGAGTTTTTAATTCATCTAAATGAAACATCACAAAGAAATTTATTAGAGATATACAATAAAAGCTGGACACAAGGCATATATCCCAGGCAATGGAAAATGGCCACAATAATCCCATTCCTGAAACCAAACAATGATGAAACAAAACCAGGAAGTTACAGAGCAATAAACCTGCTTCCATGCCCTGGAAAACTAATGGAGAAAATGGTCAATAATAGAATAGCATGGTGGATAGAACACAATGGACTACATCATAACTACCAGTATGGTTTTAGATCAGGCATGAGTACCATTGACTGCCTAATTCAAGTGGAAAATATAATCTGCGGAGCATTCAAAAATAACCAGTTTGCACTAATATTATCTGTAGATCTAAAATCTGCATTCGACTTATCATCACATACTGGAATATTATACAAATTAGCCCAAATGAAAATTACTGGGACTCCTTTGAAATGGATTCAAAATTTTCTCCAAGAACGGGAATTTAAGGTATCCATAAATGGAACAGAGTCAACCCCATACCAGATCACAAGAGGAGTCCCGCAAGGTTCTGTCCTCAGCCCAACCTTATTTTCAATACTGCTATCAGATTTAAAACAGGTTTCCCAAAACATCTTTGCATTTGCAGATGATATTGTTGCATATATTACACATAAAGACTTGAATAGAGCCCAACTTGAGATGCAGAGAATAGCGGATGCCCTACAAAGGTGGACAATTAATTGGGGATTACAAATAAATCCAAACAAAAGCTCCTTAATGTGCTTCACAAAAAAGAGAATCCCCTTTATTCCCACCATATTGATAGAAAATGTAAGAGTAGAACATAAAACTAGGTTTAAGTTTCTAGGCCTCTTCTTTGATGCTCCACACTTAACTTGGAAACATCACATAGATTACTTAGTGGAAAACTGTATGAGAAGATTGAATATTATGAGAAGAATTTCTGGAACTTCATGGGGATCATCAAAGGAATCACTACTACATATATATACAAGCTATGTTCAAGGCAAAATAGACTATGGAAGCATCATTTATGGAGCTGCGGCATCCACAACCCTTAAGAAATTGGATACAATACAAAATGCTGCACTAAGAATTGCCCTTGGGGCCCTCAGATCCTCACCAATAAAAGCTTTACAAATAGAATCAGGTTTACTATCTCTGGAACAAAGGAGACAGAAATTACTGATAAAGAAATTTATAAAAATAGCAACTGCTCCTAAGGACACTTATATGCATGAGATCATTAGTCAGTTCTTCAAAAATAAAAACAATTTCCACAAACAAAATTTCATAAGTAGGGCATACAGAGCTTCTCAAGGAGTGATGCCTTCACTCCCGGAGATCACTCCAATAAAAAATATATCAATATTGCCCCCATATTCAAAAACTAATTTCAGATTCAACCAAGACATACACAAGAGCTGGAATAAAGGAGAGGCACCAATTAAAGCCAAATGCATGTTTAAAGATATTATACACCAAAAATATGAATCATTCCTTCAAATATTCACAGATGGTTCAAAGAAAATACATCCAGTTAAAACTACAAGTGCAGCTATATATATACCTGATCTCAAACTATCTCAAACATGGAAACTGGAAGGAAATCACTCTATCTTATTTGCAGAGCTATTTGCTATATACAAAGCCTTAACCTTCATGCTAGATTACTTACCTCCTCAAAAAGTAGTCATCTGTACTGACTCTTTGAGCTCTATTCACACTATTAAAGCAAAGAAAAATTTGGATTTAATAAAATCCATAAGTTAATCCAAGAATGTTTTAACAAAATGATTACCCAAAAGGAATGGGTTGTTCATCTTTTCTGGATACCATCGCACATAGGTATAACAGATAATGAGATAGTTGATGCAGCTGCCCAAGTTGCACATGAAAATAGAGAAATTAGCATTTTCCCATTGGAAACTAAAGAATTAATGACTTTTGCTTATAATAAATTAAAAGATGAATACCAAAGAGAACATGAGGATTTTCTGAGTTTTCACCCACTAGGCCAATTTCACTCCAACAATGAAAAATTCTATTTACCTACAGAGAATAGGGAAACTAAGTACTGCAATAACAAGGATGCGCATAGGACATACAAAATTAAATGGTCATCTACATAAGATCAAAATGAAATTGTCACCCTCATGTCCACACTGTGCACACCCCAACGAAACAGTGGAGCATTTTCTTATGCAATGTCCACAATACCTATATGCAAGAAGTGTGCTTCAAAAGGAACTGGGAGCCCTGGGAGTCTCGGGTTTCAGTGTTAAAACAATTCTAGCATTAGAAAATGTTCCTCCCCAGAGTAGACAAAAAGCCTGGTACAACATACAGAAATTCCTGGGTAGAACTGGGAATTTAAATAGGATTTAATAAACACAATTAAATAGTTTGTGTTAATCAAAAAATTATATCTAGTATCAAACTAATTCTACTTTCTTTTCTTTTCATGTAAATATGGAAAAAAAAAAAAAAAAAAAAAATTTGTAAAAGACAATCAAAAACTAAAAAGTCAATAAACTTAAAAGATACTTAACTCAGTGAGCAATAGAAAATGAAGAAGAAGCAAATGCAGAAGGAATGCCAGCCATGGTCAAGGGACCGAAGCTGTCCGACGACCATTACAACAACCGAAGTAACCGAAGTAACCCTGTACATTAGTACGTCAAACAATTGCTCCAATCGGTCAAATAAAATGAGATCTAGACTTAAAAGCCGTACAGTACGACCTATCTAGACGGATCGTCGTTGTCGTAGACCTAGACCTAACCTAGATGAATCGTCGTTGCTGTAAACCTAAACCTAACCTAGATAGTTTGTCTTTAAGTAAAAAATTAATAATATTTAAGTTTAATAAATAATCAACTGACGACTTATGGATAATTCCTTGTTATAGCTTCGAGGAAATGTTCAAATCTCTCATCTTTAGGATGCCTTCTTTGCTTGTGCATCGTGTTGGGAGTATTTAATTTGACATACAAAATTAAAGAAATGTTTTTTAAAATATCACCCTATTATCTTATAATATAATATATATATATATATATATATATTATATATATAATATATATATAATATATATATATATATATATATATATATATATATATATATATATAAATATATATATATATATATATATATATATATATATATATATATATATATATATAAGGAGGAAACTTATAACATATATTAAATTAAATAAGAGATCTTACCTTAAATTTTTTTAAAAACTAAATTTAAAAATGCTTGCGGCAAACTGAAAATACATAGTAGTTCCTTTAAAATGTCAAATAATTTATAAATATTTTAAATAATGGATTCACAGGAAATGTTCAAATCTTCTCATCTTTAGCCGAGTAGATGTGTTTTACTTTCGGCCTCGTGGGTGGAATATGTTAATTGGCCGGTTTTCGTAATTTCACATGTTTTCTTACACTTTCACAAACTTTTTTATCTACTATGTAGAAAATGTTGCAAGAATGCTAAAACTGTAAAAATATTTTTAGACAGTTGGAATAAATCTTTTAAATTCTTATTCACAAAAATAAGAAAACAACATCACGCTTGAGAATTTAAAAAAAAAAAATGGCGTTTCGTAATTATATAAAGATATTTTCCTTTCAAACGTCCCAATAATGCTGAAATTTAATATAAAAAATGTTAAAAATCTAGCTTATTCCCAAATAGGTTTCATCCATAGTTGTAATTTAAATATCGATAGGTCAGAAAGAATCTTAAGTTTATCCTAAAAAATAAATAAACAACCAAAGTTTTTGCGGATATGCGTTAAGTTTTTTTTATATTACTACGCAGAAAATAATGTTGATAACAAGATTTTATTGCATTTGGGAAGCGTATGAGAACGAGTCAATACGTCTTACTCAGTATACCATAGTAGATATTTATACTGCTATATCTTTCAAAATTCAGGTTTTGTGGATATTTTTTGTTTGACTATTGGGTTGCTAGGAAACCTAATTTTGGAAACCCTGTACATTAGTACGTCAAACAATTGCTCCAATCGGTCAAATAAAATGAGATTTTTTTTATGCGTTTTATATTTTGTAGGACTCGTGGTACGCAGTCATCGCTATTGTTTGAATAAATTGTTGAATTAACTAATTATCTGTTGAAATAATTCAAATAATTCACATTATACTGCGTTACCTAAAAAAAAATAAAAAACAATATCACTGAATTATGGGTCCCTCAGGCAAAGAATGCGAGTGCGGGAAATGCAACCATAACATAGGCCAGAGAACGGACAGCATAGAATGCGGCCAATGCAAAAGATGGTTCCACGCAACACCAAACTGTGCAAATATTAATAAAAACCAATATAAAATGTTGGCCGATATGGCCGATATGGATAGCGTATCGTGGAACTGCCAAAGCTGCTTACAGAGACCAAAAGAGAATACCATCTCTGTGTTGGACTTCACAGAGTTGAAGATTATGGTAGCCTCATCTGTTGAACGAATGGAAAAAATGCAGAACACCATAGACCAACAACAACAACATCTTCAGCAGCAACAAACCCAAATAAATGAATTAATGAGGGAAATGAAAAGAAGGGAAAATTCACTAGAAGACCGGAAGCATATAAGGGAACTTGTAAAGGAAGAACTTTTAGAAATTGAAGACAAGCGGAGAAGGAAAAATAACTTAGTAATTTATAATCTAGAAGAAGTGAATATTGAGCAGACAAACTTAGAGGAGGCTGAACAAAAGGACAAAACCTGTAGCTCTGAAATCTTTAAAGAAGTGGGAGTAACAGAGTTCGAGATAGTAAGGGTAAAAAGGCTGGGAAACCGTAACTCCAGACCACGACCCATACTTATAGAAATGAAAACTGCTGATCAAAAATGGGATGTCCTTAAAAGAGCAAAAAATATAAGATATAGTACACGCTTCAAGAATATATATATAAACCCGGACCAAACTAAAAAAGAAAGAGAGGAAGCAAAGCAGCTGAGGAATGAAATACATGAAAGAAAACAAAATGGAGAACAAGGACTATACATTAAACAGGGAAAAATATGCAAGAATGGAAATTTTTAATAAGGAAAGGCAATGATACCGGACAAACAGATATGGCAATGTACAACAGGCTAACGTTAAATATGATTAATATACAAGGATTAACAAAAACAAAATTAACTGAGATTGAGTTGTTAATAAATACAGAAAATGATATAGTACTTTTAGTAGAAACACATCTCACAGAGGACAGATTCATACTTAGAGATGACCTTGACAAAATTTTTAGTAATAGAAAGGAAGAGGATAAAAAAAGGGGAGGCGTTTATGGTTATACATAAGAGAAATAAGCATATAGAAGTAGAAAAACTTGATGGAAAGCATAATGATATCCTTTACTTCAAGGTTAAAGTGCATGATACAGAATATATATTTGTATTAGTATATTTTGCAACAGGAAGCAAACCAGAAGACGTAAGAAGAAATATCAAAATAAGAAAAGAGTGCGAAAGACTGATAACATATGAGAGTAAAAATAATTTCATGATCCTCGGGGATTTCAATGGGCACTTACCATGGTTGGGAAGACAACAACTTGATAAACAGGGGGAAATGGTTTCAGAGTGGATAGATAAGTTTGAGTTGAAACTCTTAAATACAACTGAAGAGTGTGAAGGGCTCTACACATGGCAGAGGAGTGACATGAGAAGTGTCATAGATTTTGCTCTGGCTAATAATGATATGAATAAACATTTTTATTCAATGAAAATAGATGAAAACCAAGAAGTATTTGATCTATCAGACCATAATTTAATACAAATATATCTAAGAAACAAAGTAAGAAGGCCTAACTATAAAAAAGGGAGATGGTGCAATATCAAATATTATAGTACAGAACCAGATCTGATGACAAAATATGTACAACACCTAGAAAATAAAATGCAAAATGAAGAGTGGATACATTGGAAGAGATGAACAAAATCATTAAACAGGCAGCCGATGATACCTTATTAAAAACATATAGAAAGAAAGAGGAAAAAAACGGAAAAAAGATAGAAAGACCTTGGATGACAGAAGAAATAAGAAAGGCGATAAAAAAAAGAAGAGAAATTAATAGGAAAAGAAGAAATGAAGCAGAAGTGCATGCCAAAAATATGCTCTGGGAGCAGTATAAAGAACAAAAAACAAAAGTGCACAAACTTATAACACAAGAAATAACAACATATGAGAAAAAACTAACAGATAAAATAAAATCTGATAAAAACAACAAATTATGGGAGAATATAAAGAAACTTAAGGGAGTAGATAGAACCATGAAGGAGACTAAACTTCATTATGAAAATGGTAAACTAATACCAAAGGAGGAAATAGGAAAAGAATTAACTGGATTTTGGGAAACCATATACTGCAAACATGAAAACCGAATTACAGAAGAATGGGACGATAACTCGAAAGAGGAATATAAAAGACTTAACGAACAAAGATACCAACGGATACAAAGTGGAGTACACCAATTTCCGGTACAATTGAGAGAACATATGGACATGGCAATAACAGTAAAAAACTCCATAACACCCATGAACAAACCAGTCATAACCACTGATAAAGTCAGAAGGTGCTTACAAAAGCTAAAAGGGAAGAAGGCACCAGGGCCAGATGGTCTTAAGCCAGAACTATATAAGGTATTAATCAGAAGTGAACAATGTATACAGGTTCTCACAAATTGTTTCAACAAAGAACTAACAAAGGAACATAAACCGACATCATGGAAATCATCCTATAACAAGTATGATAGAAAAAAAGAGGAATCCAACTGTAAAAGATTTAAGGCCTATCGCATTAACTGATACATCCTACAAACAATTCATGACATTAATTAAAAATGAAATTGAAGAACACATTAAAATATGTGATGAAATAAAGGAAAATCAATAGGGTTTACAGAAGGTGCAAGAATTGAGGATAATCTTTTTTCTTTTGCAATACTGCGTCGGAAGCATCATAACAAGAAGACACCTAGCCATTAATAGTCCTCTATAGATTTCAAAAAAAGCTTTTGACTCAGAAGTAGCGCGGAATCACTGATAAGAAGCTCTAAGAGTACAAGGTTCACCATTGATAATAATAAGACGCCATGCCACAAGTATATACAGGACAAAACCTACATTAAAGTGGGAAATGAAATAAAATGTAGAGATAGAATTTACTAGCGGAAATAAAGCAAAGGTGTACAGATCTACTACATTATTCAAACTTGTTACTTAAAAATAATTAAGGAATTGGAGAAAGAAAAAAGGCAATTCAACAATGGTTCCATAAAAATAAACAGTCTATTCTTTGCTGATGATGGCCTGATCTTAGCAGAAAATGTAAACGATGCAGCTGCAAATATTAGGACATTACTACAGATAAGTGGGGAATGTGGTCTAGAAATAAACAAAGAGAAAAGCAATGTACTGATTTTTAACATGGAACAACCACCAACGGAGATTGAAGGTATCAAAGTGGTGGACAAAATAAAATACCTAGGCTTATATATAAACAATGAAAAAAACATGTTTAAAACTCAGAAGCTGCATCTCATAAATAAGGCCCACACCTTGGCTAGCCAAACAGGTTCAGTCATTGAGAAGAGCTGCAACAAACTGCTTATAGGGAAAACGTACTGGAAAAATGTGGCACTCCCAGCTATTTTATATGGATCCAATGTAATGTGCTTCACAAAACAAGAATTAGATAAGTTACAAACAATTGAAAACACAGTATAGCTACAGGAAGATACTAGGAGGGACTAGGTACACCCCCACTGCAGTTCTGAGGGGAGAGATTGGAGCATCATCAATGCAGGGAAGAATAATAACTAACAAGTTAAAATATATGAAATCAATATCAGAAGGAAAAGGAAAAAAAGAAGTCTTAAAACACATACTTGAAAAAATGAAAGCAGAAGGGAAAAAATGGTGGAAGACTGCACTTGGATACATGGATAAAGTTATGATAGACATAGTAGCAATAGAAAGGCTTGACAAGAAAGAGATTTCTGAAAAAGTAAAAGCTTGGGACCTACATCAATGGAAAGAAGAAATAGGAAGCAAAGAAAGTCTACAAATGTACCGAAGATGGAAAATAGGAATTGAAGAAAGCTCAGATTACGACAACTCCTTCTACTCAGTGATACTTTTCAGGGCCAGATCCAATACTTTGAACCTAAAATGGAGAAACAGGTTCTCAAATGACGAAATTAACTGTGACATATGTGGAGTTGAAGAAGACCTGATACACTTCATTTGTATCTGCCCAGAATATGAAGATCTTAGAATTAACTCCATTGAACTTCAAAGACCACATGCAGAAGACCTAAATGAGGTTGCTGGGAGATGGCTATTTGAATCTCACAACATGGAGGAAGTTAAGTACTTTTTTTCGCCGGACGTGAGGAAGAAGAGAAAAAAGGATGTCTTCAACAAATGACAATAACAATGGTGATGATTAAAACAGGAAATATTGACAATATAAATTCAAATAATAATAATAATTATTAATAATAATAAAATAATAATAATGGAAAATAATAATTTAAAAAAATTGAACGGGAAACTCAGAGAAGAAAAATGCAAGAACTTAGAAAAAAAATTAAATTCCTATTCAATCATAATAATAATAATAATAATAATAATAATAATAATAATAATAATAATAATAATAATAATAATAATAATAATAATAATAATAATAATAATAGTAATAATAAAAATAAATAATAATAAATTAATTAATTAATATTATTCATAGGGATAAGAAGTAGGGTGGTAGTGGATAGAGCCACTGGAGTATTTGAGAAAGGTGCTACATATTTATAAGGCAAAAAATATTAAGCTGCAAAAGTGCAGATGCAGTGATAATTATCATAATTGAAACTATATAGGTTTGGCTATTTTTTGATATCTAAACAATTGTTATTAATGATACAATATATTTTGATTTTTTTAAATATTATTGTCTTTATATTTAAGGTGTCCTTTGATACCTCAAATAAATGATGTGACTGTGAATTAGAATTCCATTTTATTTTTATTATTTTTATTAATTTATAATTTTTTATAGAATTTAACAGAATCTAAGGAAAGTGGCATGTTAATCCCTTTTATCTCATTATTGTAAGTTTGTTAAAGCTTTTTTATACAATTTCATAGAAATATTCAGAGTTAAAAAGATATATTAAAATGTTAAAATAGATGATATTAAATGAACACTCCTAGTCACATAGGGCCAGTTTACAAATGTATTATTTTATAAAGTTTATTTTATTTTTATTTAATTTTATTTTGTCTTTATTTTATTTTTATTTTGTTTTATTTCATTTCTTTTCTTTTATTTTCTCGTTTTTTATATTTTACCAAGTCTTCACAAATATGTTTATATCTATTATTATTTGGGTATAGCTGTATTTAGTATTTTTGAGTATTTTACATATTTTATTTTTTATTTACATTTTATTTTATTTTCTTTTCTTAAATTTCATTTGCAGATCTTATTTTATATCTTATATATTTTTTTTTTTTTTTATTATATTTTTGTGTTTTCATATGTAAGTTATTGGTTTTATTTTATAATGACTTATCCATATTTGTTTTTATTTTATTTTACTTTAGCTTATTTCATTTTCTTTCATTTTCATTTATTTATTTTCTTGTTTTATATATTTAATATGTATTCATAAATATGTTTGAACTTTATTATATGTATGTATATATTTATTTTACTTTATTTTACCTTATTTTATTTTGTCTATTTTTGTTTCATATGTATATTATTTTTATACTATATATTCATTTACTTTTATTTTAATCTTTATATTAATTTTATGATTTAAATACAAAGATTTTTTTTACATCAAAATATTTGTTAAGTGGTGCCCATGTTTAAGGCTTTACCACGCCCTTATAATAAATAAATAAATAAATAAATCTCATTTTGCGCAGAGTAATTTGGGCGGGGTAATTGACTCCCTTTTTTTACCTTTATCAAATTTATGCTTTATCAATTCTCCCAAAATTTGTGACCAGGCAATAGTGCGATAATGGGGAAGAACAAAAATGGATAAAATGGCCTACAGGATACAACCCAGCATATATTATATATATATATATATATATATATAATATATATATAAGAAATATATATATATATATATATATATATTATATTATATATATATATATATATATATATATATATATATATATTATATATATATATATATATATATATATATATATATATATATAGACAAAGTTGAGTTAGGCGACCTCTGAATGGGACGTTGGATTTAAAATTTTTTCGATAAGTACCTTCTATGATAGGTAAATAAATGTTTTAGGCGTGTAAAATATCGATATATCGAAAAATATCTATATAATGTTGATATAAATAGTGATATAATTTTAAAAAAATTAAACTTTATCTTATATTTAACCCTCGCGTATCCGCGTGGGCAAATTACCCTCCCCTTTCCGCGTTGGGCCTTTTGAGCCCACACTTTTTTTTATCAATTTTTTTTACTAATTTATTAATTTTTTGTCATTTTTATTTATACATTATATATTTTAGACCTTTTGGAGTTGTTCTAGAGTATTTTTAAAAAAAAAATTTTTTTTTATTATTTATTTTTAAATAGTATTAAAAATTGTATGTAATTTTGATTTTTTTTTCCTAAAAACCGTTGTAGAAACCAGACTATAAAGCATATAATCTTTATTTTTGGAATATACATACTAGAATAGTAGTAAATAAAGTCTTTCATATCGATATATTCCCAAGTAGTCCACAAAAATTTTTTATTTTTTTTGGTTTATGAAAAAGTAATTTTTGGCAAATTTTTTTTATTGTTTTTTTGATTTTTTTTTTTTTTTGATTTTTATATATATATATATATATATTATATATATATATATATATATATATATATATATATATAATATATTATATATTATATATATAAATATATATAGTATACCGTATATATATATTTATTATATAAATACTTAGGTTAAAATACTCGAATTTGAGCTAAAGAATGTTTATTATAAGGCCACTTTTATAAAAATAAAAAAAAAAACATATCCTTACTAATATATATATATATATTATATAATATATATATATATATATATATATAATATATATATTTATATGCAATACATATGCATCATCTATGATATATGCATAGAAATATATGTGAATAAAGGAACAAGTATATATATATATATATATATAATATCATTAATATATATAATAGTTATATACTATATATATAAATATTCATTTTACATTTTGATAAAAGTTTGTAAAATTAAAAAAATGTATAAAAAAAGTTATCTTACTTATTAGATAAGGGAGTACTAGAATCCTTTTGAAAAAATAAAAAAATCATCTTACTAATGAGGAACTAAGAACCGATTATATTTACAACTCAGGGACATACTTATTATGGAGAACAAGTAATGCAGACTGTGTTTGACCGATGGTGTATTTTACAGCATGCATTCCCACATCGGGTGCAAAATGTTCCCACTTTCCCTAACCTTTGCCTCTCCACCCTGGTGGCTTTAGCTTCATAACACAGCTTGCACCTTTGTTTCTGAGTTTCCCCCTGAGCCACTGCCAGTGGGTTTGCCGGTTGTGGAAGATGAGCGTGTACCTGTGGAAAACTCTGAATGATAGATGTTTTTATCAAATTGCTCAGTTTCCCACCCGTTTGAAAACGTTGTATGGAATGAGGCATGATGAGAGCTCGTGCTAGCTCGTCATAAAAAGATATCCTCATCCCATGAGCCCTCTTCCTCCATTTTTCAGGTGAAACTCTTTGGTTTTTGATATTATAAATGATAAAGGAATTGAGGGTAGCGATGTCCACAATGCTAAAAAACCAGGTCAAAGGCCAGCGAAGGGTCCCCCGTCTACACGAAAATCGACGCACCATTTGATCATCGTTGTCGACGGCCCCCATTGTAGTGTTATAGAACTCAATGACCTCTGGTCTTTTTTTATCATTCGGTATACCTCTATAACTCTCAGGTACATTGAAGTTACTGTGCATTGTGGACAGTAGGGTGACTTGCGAAGCAGGTTTGTTTTTGGTGACATATGAAGCTAGGAGAATAGGTGTGTCTTTTAGACCTTCTACGGTCTTTTTCGCCCTTACAAACATCGTGGAATGTAAATCTCTATTCTTGGGATTCTTCACTTCCTCGGGTAGATGTCTACGGTTGTTGTTGATAGTTCCAACCATTGTAATTTTTTTTTCATATAAATTTGATGCAACATCAATAGCGGTGTAAAGTCTATCTGTTGTTACATTTCTGTTACTATTATAATATGGACGTAGTAGGTCTATTGCTACCTCTGAAGGCTTTTTGGCTGGAACGTCGCCATGAGCCCCAACATAGGGTGCTGTTTTCAGTACTAATTTGGTCTCAACATCGGAAAGCATCCTAAGAAGTAGACCGTACTTACCCGGTTTGGATTTTATGTAGACCCTAAATGGTGCATTCCCTCTAAATAAACATAGCATTTCGTCAATGCATAAGTTTACCCCAGGTCTATAGTTTGATTCTAAGGTGGTATTGAAAAGGTCAAACACTTCCCTCAGAGGCTCCAGCTTGTCTGGATTTACTAGTCCAGCTATTCTTCTTTCTCTTCTGGCCTTTTGATCGTCGAAGCGAATTAGAGTCAACAATGCTCTAAAACGCCTCTTCGACATGGCCGCTCTATAAATTGTTCTACCATTACTTGGGCACCAAAGACGAGCAAGATCCTGTTTGGTGTCGTGATTTGCTCCCATTACGATCAGTACTCCTAGGAAAGCTTTGATTTCTTGGACGTTTGTCTTACAATACACCTTCTTGTCTACTATATCTTTAGATGCCATCAATTCTTCTGCAAATTTGTTGGTGTATTTTTCAATGCAGGTAAGAATTTCTGGTGTCATATAGGCTTCAAAGCATTCCAGAGGAGTTTCTGCTAATTCTGCTGCTCCAGTGACTTTTGCTCTTTCAGTCACTAGATTTCTTGCCCTAGTTCTAGCACTGTCCAGGCTTTTGGAAGACCAAATGTACCCTGTTTTAGCTTTATAAAGAATTTCATCATCTTCAGCAGCGGAAATATTTTGGTCTTGTTCTTCTAAAGCAGTTACTTCCTCTTCTCCTGCCCCTTCATAAATATATTCATCGTCACTTGCTCTTCCTGATTGTGGAGGCTGAGCATATGAAGAATCGGACGACGAATATATATCTACATCACTACCCTCAATGTCACTTATATAGTCGCTGACTTCGAATCGCCCAAAGTCAACGGCTTTTTTGGGTCTGAGTGACCTTCGCAACCCACTAGATGTGGATGGTTCCTCGGCTATTAGAACATCAGCGCTACTTCTATCTTTAGCTGGTGGGGCAGTTTTCTTTGCAGCTTTCTTAGGTGTCTGAAAGAGAAAGCTTTCATAAATACCTCTGAACAGAAAACAGAAATGAAAATAATGGAAACCTTTTGAAAACGTTATATCAAACACTTACATAATCAATACGAATCATTGCATCTGATGGCTTTTCGGTGGTGCGCCTCCTTTTTAGATAACAGTCGTAGGCTGAAGCCTCCGAAGAAGCAGAGGGTTTTGGTGGACCAGGCTGAAAACAAAACACTTGGTAAACAACATTGATCACAAGTAATGAAATGAATAAAAACGAATGAATACTTTTTGTACAATGCTTACATAAAAGACTTTTCTCGATATGGCCTTTTCTGGTGTCGTCTTTTGGAAACGTGTCCGTTTGAATGATTCACTAGCTTCGTCATCGGAAGAGGAAGATGAGGGAGTTGAGGTCTCTCTAAGCTGCATATAAATATGAAAAAAAGATACATAAAAAAGAAATTCATTCTACACATATATTAGTTTATAATATGAAAGCCAACTATTCGTAAAATGAAATAAAAAAATTATTTACAACATGAAAGAAACATTATTTCAAATATTTTTACCCTTTTTGAAGCCATTTTATCGTTTGATTTTTGTTCAAATAAAAAAAAATCACAATAACACTGTTTACAAATAGTAACGTACAAATTGTTAGTTTGTTTTATAAACAAATTGTTTATAAAACTTATTAAAAAAAATAAAAAAAAAAAAAAAAAAAAAAAAAAAAAAAAAAAAAAAAAAAATAATAATAATAAAAAAAAAGGGTTCAGCTACGGTATACATTCAATACTGTAGCCAAACAACTATTTACAAGACTCTTTAGCCTTGTTTCAATATATACTGGGTATACTGTAGCCGCGCCACGTCTCTTTTCGTGTGGGCTTTTTTGACCCACATTGTTTTCAATCGCCTATAACTATTTTTTCCTTGGGACGATTTTTTTCACATTTTCAAAATCTTCATTTTCATCATGTACTTAATTTAAAGGATAAAAAATTTAATAAAAAGTAACCTTTGCGAATCAAATGAAAAAGTGTGGCGATTGGCCCAACGCGGATACGCGAGGGTTAAGGGCTTTAGCCAATGGGGGGGACAGAGGGGGGCAAACCCACTGTCATCAATCGAGAGGCTGAGAGACCCGACTCTGTATATCTTGATGTTCTACCCTAGGGGTATTCTTTAGTTTTAAGAAAAACTGATTATAATATATATATATATATATATATATGGTAGAGATATGAGCAGAGTATATATATATATATATAAGGTTATATATATATATATATATATATATATATATATATATATATATAAAATAGTCTATTACTACATTTTTACTTACTTTTACTTAATTTAATACAGTACTTACAGGCACATCAGATAGAAAAATAACACTAGTTAGAAGAATGTGATATAGCATCTGGAGGGGTGACGTGGACCATTTTAGGTATTACTTTGTCTCCCTACTTTTCCCTAATACACTTGAAGCAAAATAAGCATTGAAAATGTTGACCAACTCCTTAGCTGAACTCACTAATTTCAATTTTTATTGGACTAATTGTCCTATTCTTACTTTTAAATTTATAAAAGCTGTAAAACCCTCTTCAGGTTCTTGGTCATCATTCCTTCTTGCCAAATTAATTTCATGCCTCCCTCTTTGCCTTTCTTATTGACTGGTTAAGTTCATTTCTATTTTTCCTATAATTTTCTAAATCATCCTCCCTATTACTACCCTTGAATATTTTAAAACATCTACGCTTTTTGTTGATTTTCTTTCTTATCTCTCTTCCACCAAACAGGGTTTTCTCTTTCACCCTAATGGATTTATCTTTAAAACATGTATACTGGACTGAATATCTGTATTACCGTTCCCACACATGCAGAAAGTTTTGGTCTTAAACTCTTAGAATATCCTAGTTAGTTATACCAAGCATGTCTCAAAATTTGGTAAAATTACCATTTTAGAAATCTAAGATCTTTTCCTTATTAACTTGCAATTTGAGTCCAGATATCACATTCATATTAAATCTAATTATATTATGGTCACTAAGTCCTAAATTCTCCTTGACTCTAACCTTATCCACCAAACTTTCATTGCTAGTTAATATTAAGTCTAACAGTGCATTGTGTATTGTAGGTTCATGGACCATCTGGATGGAAGACCAGGGGGCATAGTAAAAAAATTAAGAAAGCATGCCACCTTGATATAGCAAAGCATTCATTCAGTAATAGGGTTGTTAAGTTTTGGATTGGTTTGCCACAGAAGGTTGTTAAGTGCAACTTGATTGCAATATTTAAGAAAGGATTGGATAGGTATATGGATGGTTTGGATATCATATAGTATAGGGCCTATATATTTTGACTAAGCCAATTTTTTTTTTATGAGTTTTTAGTTACAGTAGTTATTAAGGTTAAACTGTATGTTTCTATAAAGTTATTAAAGCTTGAAGTGTGGTTATCATGTACTTTAACTATAATTTTTTTCTTTTAGTTATAGACTTTGTGTATACTATGTAAGTTATTGACAAGCCCTAGGGTGCTCTATGTATTTCCTTGAACATGTTGTTTGGTGATTGATTCTATTGGCTTGACTGGGACAGTCTCAATAGGCCCATGTGGCATCCTACTATCTTTTTATTTCTAATGTTCAAAAAGTTGTCTAGTATACAATTTATAAATACAGAACTTCTGTGGTCCATAGTAGACGAGGAATTCCATTGAATGCCAAGAAAATTAAAATAACCCATTATGACTATATATATATATATATATATATATATATATATATATATAAAATATATATATATATATATATATATATATATATATATATATATATATATATATATATATATATATATATATATATATATATATATATATATATTCTAAAAATTTTAAATATATGGATGTTATTTGGTAGGCATATCCTTCCATTAAAAATATATTTCCCAGATTTATAAGCAATATTTGTAACTTAAAGTATAGTTATTTTCTTAGGCATTGTAAATTTTGAAAGGTAACAACATTATGGCATTAGCAAATAGATTAGCCAAAGAATTAAAACTTTTGAGAGAATCCCCGCCTCCATCAATAACAGTGTGGGAAGAAAATAACAACATGAAGAAACTTTATGCAAGTAAGTAATTCCAGTTGTGATAGTGTTAAAAGCTATTAATTAAAAAGGCTTGTTGTGTCTCTGAAGATTTGCAACCAGTATATGCCCTTTGGCGTAAAGATATTCAGAATGAACCAAGCATTCTCAACAGTATTTTTACTTTAGATGTTTTTACACTTTTATGTAGGTATAGTTAGTGTAATGATTATGGAGTACAAATAAGTTAGACAGGTCTTAGTGTAATTATCATTGACGGAAGTATGAATGTTATTAAATGATTTTTTTTTATTATTATTAGTTGCAAAATAGAAATACAGTAGGTCATTAGAAATGTGCGAGTTCCGAGATTAAAAATTTGAAGGAGTTGAAAAGTATAAAAATTAATTCCTAATATTTATAATTGTACTATGTAGCTATATATTTAGATATTTAGTTAATCCTAAACACTTTTATAGAAAAATGTTTCCTTCTAAAAATGAAATCTTTACTTATATATATATATATATATATATATATATATATATATATAATAATATATTATATATATAATATATATATATATATACTATATATATATAATATATATATATATATATATAATATTATATATATATATATATATATAATATATAGTTATATATATATTATTTTATAATAATATATATATATATATTATATATATATAATATATATATATATATATATATATATATATACAGGGTGATTCAGAAGTCGCCATACATAGGATATAACATGTCAAAATTAGTAATATATTCTATATCCCTGTTTTGTACTTTTCAGA